>JAUJYU010000401.1:0-13742 GCA_033995675.1 Nothrus silvestris
AAATGTCTATCATACTCTACATTTAGTATTGTTATGTATATAATTTTAAGTTTTGTTAAATAGCTGTATTATTTAGCTCTTCCTTAATATAACTCATGTCTAATAATACTTATAAATGATTTGTGAACGCATCAAATATTTTTTATGGTTAACATCAAAATAATAATATCGCTCTATATATTTGTGAGAATAATACATTTTTCTGTCATTCCTAGAACTGTAGGTGTGGGATAATCATAAATAATTTTCTTGTGCTAATTTTTGTGTCCTCTTATGCATTTGATTGGGTTTTGAGAGCAGATCATATCAAAACTAATTTCATTGTAATTACTTCTGTAATAAACTTCCAAAATGTGAATCTTTAATAATAACTTATAAGTAGGTTGAGATTTCTATGCATTTATTTACAAATTTGTATACAAAGATGCAAGAAAAAGTTGAGGATATGCACTAAAATATACTTTTTAAATATATTATTATAATTTTTATTAGAATTTTTTATTGTTAACTCTTAAATAGTGTGAACCTCAGTTTGCAAAAATGTGTAATATCTATGTAACAATTAAATTTGCTAATTACATAACTGCTTCATATAATATTTACTGCATTCTCTATCACAATCTTCAATAGTTGGACATTCAAGTTATCATAAAGGGTAAGATTTTCTAATAGATAACTAAAATCTTATTGAAAATATGTAAATATTTGCTGCGAATACCCTAAATATGAATTATTATATTATGCAAACACAAATATCTACATTGATTAAAAAATGGATTTTGATGTTTGCTTGTTTGTTGTTTGTTTAATATCTCAAAACTACAAATAAGTTATTATACGAAATATTCTTCAAATTTATAGAAATATATTAAAAATGTTCTCAAAAAGAAAATTAAAGAAATTGTAAATGAAATCTATTTAAAATTTTATGGTTTTAGTTATGAAACTTTTAACCAAATCTTTTCACAACTATTCGATGTATCATCAAATCTGCTTAATGTTTAATCTGAACTTTAAAAATAAGCATTTGGTTTAAAAATAAACTTCCGCAGTAAATATTTTTATTATTGATAAACTATTAAACTAAATGTCCCTAAAAGAAATGATTCGTCACATTAACGAAGATAATTTGAATTAAGTTAGTATAAGGATTTGGATTTAAGCAATTTTTTGTTGATATTGAAGAATTCAAATTAAATGCATAAAAATGCAATTCAGAATAAGTATAGTATAGAGTATAGTTGAAATTGATTTACAGTAAATGATTTTATAGCTTTTACAGCTTTTTCTAGCAATAAAATTAAAATGAAGGTTACTTAAAATTAAAATAAAAGGATTAGATTATTGATTAATATTGTTTTTAAATTAGTTATTTATTAATTAGTTTTTTAAATTTTAGAATAGATAAGAATCAAAGTATTTTTGATATATTAAAGAGCTTGCAGCTTTTAAATGAATAAATCTATAAACTAAATACTTTGATAAAAAAAACCTTAATTATTATTTTAACAGTGAAAGTCACACTGGGAACTCTGTGACTAACATGTTGAAAATTATGGCAACTCTGGTCATATGAAAATCTCTACAGTGTTGGTAATAATGATTTAAGAGGGCCCAGTGCCAGAACCAGAAAAGATAGATTAAAACTCACTTTAAAAGATTCTACTTTGCAAAATACCTTTAAAAAGTTTATTTTCAATAATAGTTAGAGAATCTTCTGCTCTTATGACAGCATTTAAAAGACAAGAATATTAATAAGTAATTATGAATCAAAATCATATGAATTACAAATAAGGATTTTTAGGCTACTTTAAGCATTTTGAGCATTCCTAAGGGGTTTTAAATGGTTTTAAGCGAATTAGAAGGATTTTGAGCGTTTAAAGCTATTTTGAACATTTAAAGCGTTTTTAAAAATACCTTTAACCAAAAAATTTACAAGTTAACAAGATAATTGTCCGCAAACGCATGGTATAAATACTGATACAACTCAATTAAACGCATTTTCCTGATCTTTTTATCTAAATATTAATTTCTTGTTTTACTACCTTATTATTGTCTTATAATTGAAATATTCTTAATTCTTTATCTAAAAAGGGATTAAACGTGACTTTATTTAATTTTCAACGTGATTTTCAATAAGAATATTTGTTTATTATTCTTGAAATCTATTTAACATTTAAGACTAACTAAAAATGCTTTCTGTTGTTTAAAATGTGTTATAATTATTTAAAACAAATAATAAATGAGAGCATAATATATGGATTTTTCGCATACATTGCATAAGTTTTACACCTCTAAATAAAGAGAATGCATAATAAAAGTCATGAAACTCTTCTTGAACTCTATTCTAATATTAAAACTCTTATAGCAATACACAAACCTACTACAGTTTACGAACTAACAAAACAAATTTTTTGGAAAGCTGTTGAAGGCTTCTTATAATGATATCCTGAAATTCTTCGCGAGCCAAGAAATTTCTTGGCTCAGAGTTGGCTCACGAGCCACAGGTTGGCCTGGCCTGCTATAAATGCATAGGAAAGGCTTGCTATAAATGTATATGAGGAAACGTTATAACTTGTCAATATAATTATTTTCTAAAACTTTGATGTTTTAAATTATTTTAAACGTAGAATCCTCTAAAGTCTGTTTTAATCTTTTATGGTTTTGGACGTCTCTAATTCATTACTATCAGTCCTGTATAAATCTGAACTTCGGATAAAATTTTACTGAAAATTATGAAATATAGAAAATTTTAATAACTTTAATATAAAATATATTATAAATAAATAATAAAAATCTGGGAAATATCTAATTTTAATTAATTGAAGTTAACCTTAAAATATTTTAACCTTTAAATATCGAATTACAACATTTAAGATATGTTGATTATTGGGATAAAAGACAACAAACATCAAAATAGTGAGAACTTTAAACTTGATAGTGTGTGCTTGTCAATCATTGCCTTAAAAATATATAATTTATTTGAAGCGGAAAGCACTACATTTTAAAAACTCCTTACAAATTCTTGTCCTCAAACTCCTGTCAAATAATGAAATTTGGCGTTAATAATAACTAATTGACTATTAGACTAAGCTTTCCAAAAATACATACCTTAACAACTAATTTTTAATTGGTATAATTTAATATAATATCGATAACTAATCGATATTAACAATAAGATCTAATAATCAACTACTGTACTATTAAACAGACAGATAATTTATAGGATTACAGACAGATAAATCCTCTTTTAAAAGGATTATTTAGATCTGAAGATTATATAAAGCAATATAAAGTATGACAAACAATTTTAAACCAATTGCATTTTTGTAAAAATTCGCATCTTTATAAGTTGATGATTTTGTATTTGCATTTAAAGTGAATGAAATAAATAAACTTAATTTTTGATTAAATCGAATTCTAGTTATTTTATGTGAATTGAATAAACTTGAAAACTTCGCTAAACTTAGAGATAAGTTTTTTATAGAGATATTTTTAGAGATAAATTTTTATTAAAAGCTGAATAAAAGTTTAAAATAAAATAAATAAACAGATACTTACGCTCCTCATTTTATGTCTAATAATTATGTTGAGATTAAAATATTCCCAAACACTTATGTTTTGATAGTAACTTTGAAATGTTATAACACATGTAAATTTGGTTGTATTTTACTATAATATCCGATATATGATAAGAGAATTATTGTTGTGTAAACTTGACCGACTTTCAGCTTATATAGCAGTTAAAGGGAGGTCAACGTATAGCAAAATAGGAGGTAACTCTGTGTTACATAACTGTAACGATATTGTTGTTGCTAACTCATAAGTAAAAAGAAGATAATAAATAGCAACCTTTCAATATATTCTATAATACTGTATCAATTCAGGTAAAATTGTTTAAAACAAATAAATATAGGTTTAAAATAGAAAATTTTGAAAATCGAAAATTTTATCAATGTTTAATCTTAATGTTAATATATTTAATCTAAACACTCATTAAATTACCACTAAGGAAAACTATATATTAATATATTAATTTGTCGAATGTTACTTAACGAAGATTCAACAATTATAATTTAGATTATCTGAACGATTAAAAATAACAATACCACTAATAATTATTCAATCTTAATTGTATCAATTTTTAAAAACCAGCAATTATTTGTTTATAATTAACATAAATTAGCATTTAAATGTTGCTAAATGTTAACTGTTTGACAGTTAACATGTTAACAGTCAGAAATTTGACTGTTTTTATAACCTTATTATAATCTTGTGATATAAGAATTGTGTTTATTTTATTATTAAGTCTTGTAAATTATCAAAAGTAACATAAAATGAGATTCCGGTAATTCTAACTTATTTTCTATTGTATTATTGTTTCCAAACTAAATGAGAAGCAGTAATAGATTATACAAACCCTATGTCGCAATTGTTCGGTTGAATAACCTATTATAGGCATAAATCTACTCATTTACCACAAAATAATTAACTTTAATAATACTTATTAATTAAACATACACTCAAGACCTAACTTTTACTTAGCTCTTAAGCTACATTTCCGTATCATATGTTTAACAAAGGCGTTAATTTCTAAGAAAAAAGCTATTGATTTAAGGAATTAATATTTGTCTAATTAAGTGCGCACTTGAACTTGAATATAAAAAAAGGCAATTAAAACATAGTTATTGCATTTGAATTTACAGCTATAATGCCTGTATTATACCTATGCGTATTAACCAACTTCTAATAAAATGTTAGCGTAACTGTTAAGGTTGAGTTGTTTATTACATGAATTTAATAAACATAATTTTAACATATTTTTAATGCTTTCGGTTCAGAAACACTAATATTTTCCTCATCAGAAAGAGTAATCATAAAATGAATCTGGTATAATCAATGTTTGTTTAGCTTGATTGGCTCAGAAGTCTCATTCTTCCATCTCTGTTAGGGCTAAGATCATAAAACTCTTTCCTTTGACAAACAATAGTATTATAAATCCATTATAATGTAGCGGTAAAAGACTTGCAACAATTTTTATCGATTAAAAGTACACTGAAATGGTTTTGTTTGTGATCATTTATATCACTGATAAAGTACATGATACCTATAACTATGGAATACTCAAGTACAGTCGGACCTTTTTAAAGTCACACACTACAGAGTACAGTCGGTACAGAGTAGTTAGAACCGTAAAATTTGAATATGCTTTTGCTGAAGGAATTTTTCCCCAAATTCATATCAATATTTCAAAAATTATACAAAATTCAGTATATATTGTATTAGCAAACAATAAAATACAACATAATTACAAAATTTGTATGGATTGAGTATTATGCATACTTTTCAATTTCAATAAAAAATTTTAACATTTGAAAAAATGACATATTTTAGTTTCATTTTTTGAATAGATCTTAAAATTTTTTTATAAGGTTAAGATAATTTTGATATTATGTGATTGTTGAAGGAAAATTGCTCAAATATCACTTTAAAGAGCCTTTATATCACTTTATAGGTTATTTAATGGTATGTTTTAATTGACAAAGTCAAATGTCATACCTGTAATACAAAGTGTGACTTTAATCTAATGCAGGGTTAATTCATATACAGCAATGAGATATACAGTGCAGTATCTTAACAACTTTATAAGTACAGCATTTGACTCTCACTTTATAAAGGTTTAACTGCACTTATCTGTCGACTTGATTCACACACGAATTGATTTACTATTTATTGCCATAATTAACATATTTAAGATATTATCAAAACTGTTTAGCTTTAAAATCAGAAAGTATAGCACGACATATAACATATAATACACAGTTGTTGAGACTTTTTTGCTTTTAAGACATAAGTAGCTGACAAAAAAGAATACTTTATGTAATGTATGCCTTTGTAATATCAATAAAAATTATAAAGAGTTATAAATATCAGATACATATATGTATATATTTTCCATTAAGATTGTTTACATAAAGTCTTTTAAATTCTACATTTATTTTCTGGTCTTATTTTTTATGGCAAAGAATTATTGGTAAATAAAACTTATAGAGTAGACAAAAATTATCCCAAAATTGAACTCTCGAATGTATTTTTATATCAATTATTATAACATTTCTTTTGATTTTAATTATAAATATATTTTTCACATTTATTTAAGTATTTTTAAGTATTTTCTTACAGAAATTGGTTTCATATTTAACACATATTTAAATATTTAAGTATTTCGCACATCAGTATTACTGAAAAGGATTTATTAATCGAAATAATTTATTAAATAATGAATTATTAAACTTATTTCGTAAGCTATTGTTCAAAAAAAATTTATTTGAAAGAAAATGTTTTAGCTAAGGCTCAAACGTGATTCCATTTAAGCACATAAACACAGGATAAACAATTAATTGAGTTCTATCTGTATTAATAATATATTAGTCTTAGACAAGAATGCGCTATAGGGTTGAGATTTTTTTTACCGACAGATGAAATTTTAACTTGAAATCAAATCTTCAAAACTTGAAATGAATATGTTTTTCTTTAAAATAAATATTTTTTGCAAACATTTGCTCCATATAGTGGTGCGTGGATTCCATTCCCATTCCATTCCCAGAACTAACACTAATTATAATGTATTACTGGTCTTAGAAGATGACAAAAATGAAGCAACAGTTGCGTTATATAAAGTATAAGTTTATATAAAGACTGAATAAAGAATATTTTATTATTTAGAAAAAAGCAAAATTAGTGAAAATTTAAATTAAATTTTATAAACATATACTGTATATACCTGTCAAATACTAGTAGGTAGTATTTCCAAGTAGTATATAATGTAAGGAATACATGTATTGCCGACTAGAAAATAACACCTATAATAATCTTAATAATTATAATTCCAAATTCAAATAAATACATAATTCAAATTTCACCGAAATGTAACCAAAAGTAAAACTCAAATGTTTATGTTTGAACTATTCCTTAATATTATTGAAAATGAAGTCGAATTTAGAAATATATCGTGTGATTTGGAGTATTGACTTTAGATTTTTAAGATTATTTATAATAGATTTAACATTTAATTTGGATTTTTTTCGCGTTTATGGAATCATGGAATCAGAATCATGGAATCATTTTGAAAGTTAAGACTACTCCATTAAATTAGCATTTTAGAATTGTGTGTCAAGTTAGAAAGTCAAGCAAAATCAAAATTTTATATAATTATTTAATTTTAGTAAATTTACATATTTGACGAACCTTTATATTTCATATACACCCCATTTATATAAAATTCTTAATTTTCTATTTCTTCTCAAAGTTGAAACAGGAATTATTAGAGGAATAAGATTTTAAATTTAAAAGTGGTAAATCTCAAAGCATATAAGACAGAATCTTTTCATGTATTTTTAAAATAGATTCTATACAATCCACTTTTTGAATATTAATTGCCTTTTAGGTTAGGTTAGGTTAGGTTAGGTTAGACTGACAGATTGCTTTGTACAATTTATACAATTCAAACTGATGCTTTCAGTCTTGAGCGTATATTTATATCCCATTCCATTCGGAGCCTAAATCTATTCTCTAAAGCTTTCTTTTACTATTATATTATATATATTCTATCAATAGATCTTTCTTATTAACTATAATTCTTATTAAATATATAATAATTACATAATTTTGTACCGACATATCTTATATTCGTTCTGCCATTATTTTAAAAGTTTGCCTTTCGTGAACCCAAAGCTATACAATAGTATATTTGCAATTATCTGACATTTCCTTTAAATAAATAATTACTTTAATAGCTTATAATCGATTCTCTAAGCATAGAAAATAAGACAAAAGAGAACCCAAAAAAGTCTCTATTTATTAATTAAAGAAAAGTACTCTTAACCAATTTTTGAACTTATAGTTTCAATTTATAGTATCTAAAAATAAGATTTAAAGCTAAAACTGATTTCGGGTTTATTTCAAAGGTTTAAATTGTTTTAAATTATATAAACGAATTAATATTATATTAATCTACTATACGTTGAATTGATATAAAATCAAAATTCCACAATCAAATCATTAGCAAACGAGTTTTGAGTGCATGAAAGCACATGAACTTCTTCGAGCAATTATTTTAAATTTAAGTTTCAACACGAGTTGTGGCAAATCATAAACTATTCTAAAAATGAACAATGATGTTTAGCTTATAATACAATTATTGAATCATAAAGTGTTCACAACTGCTCATTCTAAACATAATTAGTTTTTAATAAAAAGACAAGGGATTGTTAAAATTATAAAATATTAGGTTAAAAATTCCAATATATTATTAAGAGACAAACTGCTACAATTTTAGTATAAAAGCTAGATTTCGATTTATATAAAAAATCAAGATAAGATAAATTCAGGCAAGATCGACCGAATTAGGGGGGAGGGGTATGAAATGGCGGATTCAAGATGGCGGCTCCATTTTTTGAAGGGGAGTCCCCTTCTATTTTTAATTTATAAAATACACCCACCCTCATCACAGCCAGGAGGTATTTTGGCTATATCCCTTTGCCCTATACCCTATATCCATGGATAAAATTTATGCATTTTATAATTTTTAATTGCTAACTTTTAATTTAAACTCTTTAATACATAAGACATGTTCTTTATTTATATAAATTTTTATATATAAGAAATTACTTCTTATATATATTTTTTTAATGAATAGACATAAAAAGGATTTTATGTGAGCTAATTGTCTGTTATATTCGAAATATAGGTAATCCAATTCTAGTAAGTCATTGATATGCAGTAAATATAATTTAACTGTAACTGGAGTTTGAAATTCAAGCAAATGTGAAAAGACATGAGTTTGAGTTAAATTCCAATATTTGGTCTAATATGAAGGTTTTTCAAGCTATGTGTTATTATTTTTTGATATTGTATTCAAGTAATAAAGAACTGCAATCAATGAGAACATAACAGCTATGGATTACAATCATGCATAACGAGTCTGTTCTTTTTCTTCGAAATTTCTCAAGTGTTTGGTAACAGTTATATGAAGACAACGAAGACAAGAGCGCGACAGTATGTTACGGAAGATTACTCAATAACTTTTTACACAACACCAGTCAACCGAATGGAATAATGGATGCTATTTCTCACAGATAGGTCTAAGGATTTTTTTCTTAAGCTCCGTTTCGTCAATAGATTACAGCGATATTCTTATATAAGTTCTAAATAGGGATAAGACCTGATATACACCACTAATAATTTGTCTTTTATGGATATCATAAATAGGTATACTCTTTGAGTCATATTTATGTCACACTTAAAGCCTTTTAGACGACTCTTTTTCCCTTTTGAACCAACACATAGATTAGGAAGTATTCAACTCAAACCAAAAATAACTTCACATTTGTTTCAATTACGTGTTATTTCAAATGTAAGTTAAAAATGAAGATTTTGGAAAATATTAATGAAAAAATTCATTCAAAAGTTAGAATATTGAGCTATTATTTAACATTGAATTGTAATTATTGAAAATTATAAGTGAAAATTGAATAGATAATCAAAATTTGGACCACTTTTTACTAAAAATATCTCATTCGCATTCAGATCATTATATTTTGAAAAAATCATGTTATATGAAAAAGAATGCGTTCAGTTATAATGGATTGAGTTAAATGATTCACTTTATTGATTGGATTTAAGAGTTTTCATTATACAAATGTGTGAATAAATAGAGCTTAAACACTAAAAGCCTCATTTATTTATTATATTTATACAAATTTACAAACTTTACAAATACTTAAAATCTAATTTTATATACAAAAAGCATATCAATATATTGTATTTGCACAAACTTAACAAATTTAAATTTTAGTTATATTTAATACAAACTATAGATTACACTATATTTTATTCAAAACAAACCAATGTATTTAACATAAATTTATTCTATTTGTTTTAAAATTGAGCCTTAATTTTCTGAAATAAGTCTTCTCAAAAAAATAAATATTAAACAAAATTAATTTTTAAATAATTGTCATTAAAGTACAGAAAATAAAAGAATAAATTTAAGAGTTAAACTTATAGAATAAATATATTACTAGCTATGAATTAATCTTATAAAATAACAATTTTGATTTATGAATCAATTTAAACAATGGCATAACATCGATGGATAGTATTGTAAACTTTTATAACATTAATTAATGAACTAATAGTAGTTGCAAAGCATTACAGACAAGTAATTAGGTTCTATACCCACAAACTGTATGCTAACTTGCAAGTTCCGGCGAAGGTATATTTAGATTAGCATCAGGAGCTATGGCTAATAAATTTATTGTTTTATATAATTATAGTTTAATACAAAGCCGCTCTGCATTTTGTGGATCGAATCACACACTAAATAAAGGTGTGAGAGTCGGCACAATGCGTGCGGCCGTTTGTCAGGTTGACGTTAAGTTCAGAAAAGTCTTTTCTCAAGGGGGAGGAAGAGGGCATTTTGGTTTTTGTTTACAGAGTGGGTGAGCCTCGTGGCATCTTTGCAATAAAGTTTTAAAATATAAAGTTAAGCTGATTGAATGTATTCTGTTATATTCCGTTATTAATCAATATTTTATTTATAACGAGTAAATACTCTACTATTGTATTCGTAAATCTGCAAAAACTGTACTTCAAGAGCTCTGAAAAATAGAAATCGACAAACAATGAAAATTGACAAAATATTGATTGTCTAAAAATTTAAATAATGCAAAAAACATGATATAAACAATTTCTATCGGTTTAACATATTATTAATATTGATAATTTCATATCTAATATTATGTTTGTTCCAAGGAATTACTTTATTGTAATAAACATATTATATTAGAAATAAGAATTAGATATTATAGACAAAACTTTATCAAAGTTAAAAGGAAAGCCAATATAAAAATTGGATCAAAACAATTAATTTAAAACCTGATATACTATTACGATTTATTGATTCTATGGATTTCCTTAACGCATAACATATTTGAAAGTTCTCAAAATAAATTTTTGCATATTTACGAAAATGTAAACTTATTCTTTAAAGTGCTTTATAATATGATTTATTTATTTCATTTGTAAAACTTGAAAAAGTTTGAGAAACTGCTTAAGAGTTTGAACGTTTCTTATAAATTGCATGAAACCACTGACCAAAATCTAAGTTTAAACGCCATTGATTACCATTTATTATAATATTGTTTAAATCATTAGTTCTTACTAAGAAATAGTTTCATTATTTTAATGAATTGCGAACAAAGTATCACTTATGATAGTCAATGATTTGATTAAAGGTATGAATAAAATAACTAAACACTAGTATTGCTGATTATAAGTTAGTCATTGATTCATTATTATTACAAATAGGCGTTAACTCAGTCTATCCTTTATGTAATCACAATAATTATGGTTTTATTAAAGAGAACATCGTGTAAATAATGCAAAAAAATTAGTGCAGAAAAACTGCTTTTTAATGGGCTCAAGACTCGCAATAATGAGAACAGGTTCAACACTCAAAGCATACTTTCTTACAATGCTAACTATGAATGCTAATGATGTCCATCTATTAATTAATGCTAGAGATTAATCATTATATTAAAAAATAAAGGCAATTAAAATTATTGGTTTAAAATTATTCAGTTTTGATGAATTTTGGTCAATAAAGTTAAATCAACAAAGATTTGAAAATATAAAATTCATTGCACATATTATATGAATACTATTAATATATTATAAATCAGAGCTATTGATGCAAATTTCAGGCATTATTAAGAGAATCAAATTTAAAGTAAATAAATTCAAATATTTAAATAACATTAGGAGTTCTGAAACAAATAATTCTTGTGCTGCAAATGTAAATCTATTTTTTGGTCATTTTTTTTGCAATTTAGAGCAAATTGGGCTCAACTTTAATTGCATTTAAAATTAAAGCTTATCCTAAGCCTCATTCAGCCCGACATTAAATAGAAAATTCAATCTCAAAAATAATTTCTATAATAAGCTCTATTGACTATATGCCAATTTTGGACACTTTTCATGTTTAAACATGAAATAAATGTGATCTTATTTAAAAGATTTTGGATTTAATATTATTTAAAGATATTAACATTTTATACTAAACATGAGGTACGCTTACAATAAGCTTTAATTTAATGTGTAATAGAAATTCATTGAAACTCTGCGTCAAAATCTTTCCAGAATTGCTAAAACTTCTATACATTTCTTTAAAATTGTTGAGAAATTGTCAAAAATATAATTAACTCATTGAATGTAAATAATCTCTAAAACAAAATACACTAAAAATGAATTATTATAAACTAAAATAATCGCATCTAATTTTTTTAAAAATTCGCTTAAAATAAATTGTTAAAGAATTATATATAACTTTAAAAATGTGATTGCATTTGCGTAGTAAGTGGTAATACATTGGTCCCTTTATATTGAATTTTGGTTTCCAAAGCATAAAGAATGATATTAGGAATTGGGTTTATGGCCATCATTTCAGTCATCAATTTTAATGTCTTATATGATATTCAATAACCTTTCATATGAGGCACACATTGCGAGTTTTTAAATAAATTCCAAAATTGGGTTTGAATTGGATTGTAATTGAAATAACGAAGTTATGATCTCGTATTAAGTTTATTATTGGGCAAATTCATTAAATTATTTTTCAATAGCACTGCTTGTTCTCGAACCCAAATGGTGTTGAGACCAAAGCAGCCCCTCATGAGTTTGGAAATATGTGCAAAGTTGGAACAAAATGCAATTAAGACTTTTTCACAAAATATATTTCAAATTCATTCATTCTTAACATTTAGATATTAGTCAAATATAACCTATTCTTAAGAAAATCAATAAACTAAATAAACGTAATTATAATTGATTGTGCTTTTCATGAAAATTTCCACTAAATGTCATCTATTTGGGCATATATTACACCCACTGAAGGCCCTGCCCTACCTTGACTCTTAATATCATTCTTTATAATTTTTTAAAATTTTTCCATATTTCAGACAATTCTTATCGAATTCGTATTAAATTTTAAAGCTTTGTTTATAAATTTTTAAATTTAAATTCAATATAATTTGCATTTGTTGTCTCTAATTATCATTAAAATGGAAAATCAAGTTTCATTCGAAAAGTTGGCCAAAATATAATCGTAATTATATTGAAAGCAATTAAAATTTGTAATCAATTTGTAGTAAAAAGAAGTAAAAAGGATAGTTTGCTTTTGTTATACTAAATAACTTACAAATGAAATAAATGGCACAAAAAATAATTGCTCAAGGAGTTAACTATAACCAGTGGAGAGGTCGTCCTCAAGCCATGAAGGGATCACGTGATGCAGTTTTGTAAGTAATTTGGATAAAGCGATGTTATGCGACAAATAATAGGATCGCAAGAATTTGTGGGCACGAGATTCCATTGGAGGGTAAACTCTTCCTTTACTTCTTCCTAAACATTTAGTGCTATTCAGATGTGTCACTTGACAGAAGAACCCCTTCTTTGGATCAAACCTCAGGTGTTCTTTGAAATTAAAAAAAGGCTCAATCTTTAGAAAAGTTTGTAATTTATTCATAACTAAAACGGGGTCTGCTTTCAGTTCTTCGCCGTCTATTATCATTAGCTATAAAAGAATCGATAATTAGATAGAGTTTAGAATTACAGTCGAACCCGTTTATAACGAACAGGTCGGTGCAGCCGAAAGTGCGAGTTATAACCGGGATGAGTTATAA
>JAUJYU010000402.1:0-13736 GCA_033995675.1 Nothrus silvestris
TTTTTTGGGTTCGGATATTTAAAGCAAAAATTATTTCATAAGAAACCCAAAACTGAAAATGGCTTATGGAAAACATGTCAAGATGTTTGGTCAACAATAACAACTCAAATGGTTAAACTAGTGTTCAAATCTTGGAAAAAACGATGTCGAGCTCTCACTAAAGCTAATGGTTCTCACATAGAATAAACTAAAAATATTCACAGACGCCGAATTAATTTTAATTTAGATAAGTAAACTGTTCACAAACATCTGCCTAACCCTGTATAATTTGAAATAAGATTTCGTAGAGTTTATCCTTTTCTATTCAATTAATAAAACAATTAAGTCATAACTTATTTGAATTGATTAATTCAGATTAAACTAGCGTGCGGCCCATTCAAATTGAATGGGTAAAGTGGCCCGTGGCCACTTTAGGAGGACCTCTACTTTTATTAGACTTAATAACCGTCTAATGCATAAACAATAAACCATTTTTCCCATACGAAAGCATTAATTCTGTAAATTTTTATCGCCGTAACTTGGCCACTGGCCAATTTTCGGGAAAATTTTTTTATTATGGCACCCTAAAGGGCATGTGTTTGAGTAAATTTTAAGATTTCAGTAAAAATGGCCACTTCGGTAAAGTTCGGCCAGTTCGGTAAGATCACTATTTTAATTAGACTCAATCCCCAACTAATCCATTAACAAAAAACAATTTTTTCCCATAGAAAACCATTATTTCGGTAACTTTTCCCACCGTAACTTGGCCACTGGTCACTTTTGGGAAAAATAAATAGGCAGTGGCCACCCTTCAAGTCATGCTGGTTCTAATGATGCCATCCACATGTCTGTATCACTTATAGTTTAGGAGTCTATAAACATAAAAACACACAGACACAAAATTTGAAAATTAGTATATATGATAGTATATTTAGATGAGAATTTTATCTCTGATTTTAATTTTTTTATATTCCAATTTTTATTTTGTTTTCATATTAAAGCTTTGAAATAGCTTTGAATTAAATACAGGCTCAAGCTAGGCTCAGGCTCAGTGTTTCAGAGCCTAGGCTCAGGCTCTAGATTTTTCGCCCAGGCTCAGGCTCTAGATTTTTCACCCAGGCTCAAGCTCGAAGTTTTTCGAGCCTAGGCTCGCGAGGCTCAGATTCAGGCTCGTAGTTTTCGAGCCTACTTAAATCATTACATATAATACAGTTATTATAATAAAGTGCTCATTAATTTGAAACTTGTATTTCTAATAACATGACTTCCTTGTAATATCAGGAAATGTTTGGATACAGGAAACTCTGTGAATGCGAATAAATTTTGATAAGGTTTCAAATAAAAATTCCTTATCGATTTAATTTTAAGAATTTGTTTGCTCATAATAAACAGATAACGAAGTCATTCAATGCGAATTTTAGTATTAGATTCATTCTATAGTAATCATTGAGTTTTAAAAATTTATTTAAAATTAATCTCTTGAAAGTTGTTAAATTGTGTGCACTACAATTTGATGCATTGAATACTATGAGCAAAATTGAATTTTGTAATTATTAATATTAATATACTGTACAGTACATCATCAGTAGGGGTGTTAAAATGGTTAAATGAAATGTACGCCCAAGTTGTTTATTATTATTCTATGGAAATAGTTAATTGGTAGCCTTGACCAGTCCTGGTATTAAAAAGCATTAAAATTTTCATAAATTACTGAGTCGTATAATTATTTAATTTTTATATACTATACTGTAAAGTAGATATTTTTCATAAAATAGAACATTGCTGTCGACAACTTCGTGATTTAGATACCATACTGTTCTGCACTGCTCCTAATTATTTTCTGTATATATAAAAATAGATTTTCTCATAAATATCATGTATGCAAACAGATTGGTTCTTAATGTAAACATCTTTCATTTGTACAATTGTGTCGAATATCAATTTATTTTCAAATAATAACGAGTTATTTATAGTAATGAATATTAGTATACAGTATATGTACTCTCTAAGTACAGATATATATTATCGTATTTGTTCATACTCTGTAAGTTTACTAAATAGGCTTCATTAGAATGTATTGTAATACTCTACATGTGTATAAATTAATTTATATTGTAGACTTTATACTTGAACCTGTCTATGCTGCTTATAATGCCATACAAGATATCTTATCATAACAAATAATATCGAAATCTATTTTTAGATAAAATACTTACGTTTATTCCTTATATAGTTTAGTAGTAGGGATGCCGAAAGGTGAGTATAGCCAAAATACCCCCTGAGTCGAAAAACTTTCAAAATACCCCCTGAGTCGAAAAATTTCCAAAATACCCCCTGACTTTTTGAGCTGAAATACCCCTTAAGTTTATTCCTCTGCCTCTAGTCTTGCACTTCAATTTTTGCAAATAAAACGCTATTTAAGCGTAAAAAACAATATATCTCTATTAATATAGTGAATGAATGTAAACAAATTAAACAAAAACATTTTATTGAGGTATAAAATATTTGATCATTAACAAAATAGACAAAAATGTTTTATTGAGAAATATGATTTTTTATTATAAATTTTATATTCAAAAAGCTTATCGTTTTTGTCAAAATATTTGTCAATAATTGGATCAATAATTTTACGCCAATGCGAAACCAAAGACAAATATGGAAATTCAATACAAATTGGATATAAGTTCCAGCAGTTAAACCTATAAAGGACCCGACAGCAAAGTATGTAAAATGTCTAACAAATTCGAGTTTGATGATGACTGACGAGAATGATGATCTAACGAACCCTTTCCTATAATTTTTATCTAAAATAATCCGTAATTTGAACATATGTTTTCAGATTTACCTTATCCAAAAAATTATGATTTATTTTTAAAATTATTTTCTGATATAATTTCAATAAATATCAAATAATGCTTTTCAAATACAGTATCTATTCATTTTATATTGACTCTAGACTTTCAAAACACATAATGCTTAAAAAAGGTGAAATTTGACGATTTTGAAAAAATGGATACCAGTTCTACACAACAGTGACTATAGAGACTAACCTGTGGTGCGCTTTGGTTTAAAGTATTCATCAGTTAAAGTAATCTAATCACAACCCTTGAGTACATCTATTGCTAATTCAACTAAAATAACATAAAATTAGGCAGAAGTGAAGCGCAGGACTGACACCTCGCTCGGGGCAATCATTGCACACCACACATCTATTAATAAATGATCTTTCTTGCAATAAAGTTATCCATAATTTGTATTTCATAAAGCTTTAAATGTTTTAAAGATAAATAGAAATGTATTATTAAGCAAATATTTTCTCTATCTTTTGCAATATTGTTTAAAAAAATACACAATTATATTTTATATAAGGTTTCCTAAAATTATAATTGTAATGATAAAAAATGATATTTATCTTATTATTCAAGATTAGTTCATATAAATTACAGAAAGACATAAAATAAAGTCATTATAAAATGCATATAATTGTATTGCATATATAACTTTTTAAAAAATACACATTAATTTACAAAGGTAATTATCTTTTCTAAAGAAAAATAAACTCATTAAGATTTTCTATTTAAGTTAGTTTTTAAAATGTATATTTCAGCGACTAGACTTTGCCGGAAAAGTAGCTAACTTTGCAAGAATAACTAAAAATTATGTAAATTTTTGATCTACAAAATAAACTTTTTCATAAAAATTTAATTAATTGCTTTTTGAGTATGCTTTGTCCGTTCAAATTTGTACGGGCTGTTACTAGTATTTATATATTTGAGAGATCTAGAAGTGTACTTTATTGAACTTTGCATATTTTTTATTTATAAAATAAAGTAAACTGTTATTACTCGAAATCGCTCAAATTTTAGTCACAACTCCTTTTTACATTTTATTTACAATGCAGCGTTTTATCATGCAAATTGAAATTGCATATATTAAGGTGGGTATATTTTTAAAAGCTGATTAAATTGGTCAATTTCCTCTTTTCCTAACAGTTTACATGAAATATTTTATGAAAAATCATTAAATAGGATCACTATTAACATATTCTAATACCGCTTATATACAATTTCGATTTTTATGATAAAACGTTGCATTGTAAATAAAATGTTAAAAGGAGTTGTGACTAAAGTTCGAGCGATTTCGAGCAATTAGTAGTTTACCTATAGCTTAATTTTCTAAAAAAATAAACATTTATAACAAATCTCGGTTATAATGAACAATTGCACAGAACTATTCTTAATAAATGTGTTTGACTGTTGTTACTAACTTGTAAGCAATAATAAAGAATCAACATTTTAATAATGATGATTATGTATGACTCAACATATTAATTATTATAGGCAATAATTTTAAATAAATATATTTAATAATAAATATTATTATTTCTGTTAAATGGTAGAAATTACCTTTGTATTATGAGTATTGAAAAGGCACTTTTTATTAATCACACTAAAATACAAATTACGAGATTTTTATTCTTAAAAAATATAGCTTTGATAGATAAAATTCTATGTAAACTTATTTTAAATTGAGTGGGAAACATTTATCATATATTTTATTTACCTAATAGGCTAAAGTTAATGTAAAAGTGCTTATTTTAAATATTCGCAGTAATGTGAATTTTATATGATTATTATTTAAAATTACTTCTCAACATATTAAATAATAATCATTCGTTAATTAAATATTTTAATATTAGTAACAGATTTTTTTATATGAAATTAATTTTTTATTATTCAGGAAAAATCATAAAACAAATGTGTTGACTGACCCGCCCAGTTATGTAACCTTAAATCCAAACATTAAAAATGGTTTCAGCAAAGAATTGGATAATAAAATCGACCCAAAATTGTTCCGAAACACAGAGACTAATGAGGTCTAAAAAAGTCGAAAATATTCAAAAATTTTAAATCATATATTTAGTTAATCTTAATTTAACATTATTTAAATTTTAAAACTATAATATTTTATTATTTACTCTACTTTGTGGCCACTATAAGAATTTCAAAAATTTAAATGTTGTTCTTTATGTTATAAAACTCTATTGAGGTGTCGACAGTATTTTGGCCCCACTATCCTAATTTTCTGGTTAACTATTGCTCAATAGGTTTTATTTTTTTAATGTAAAAGATAGTTTAATTTTGGGTTGCTATGAGCTCAACCTAAAAGTACTTACGCACGAAATTCTGATTTGTAGACCCCTCCCTCCCCCTTGTACGCACTTTGACACCTATTTCTTGCTATTTTTCTATGAGAGTTTAATGTCTGTACGCTTTTAATTGACCCCTCCCTCCCCCTCAGCTGCGTACGTAACTAACAGCCCTAACTCATCTCGTCCTAAAAGCTGAAGAAAGTATACTAAGAGCTAGTTAGCTATATAAATCAAGGGGGGACCCTTCTCAAATTTTGAATTTTAGACTAGAGCGAAAAAGCTGGAGAGTTGGCATCCCTAGTTTAATTTTTATGAAATATTGGTGCAAATAAATAAAGAATAATTAAGTACTAAGAAGCTAAAGTTTTAAGTTTAAGCTTTTGTCGGACTCTAAATTAAAATAAACTAAATACTTAAATTTGTTGCAAAATAAATTAGTGGCTAACGATGTATTACAATTCATATTTATACCAGTGCCGAATACTGTAGTTTTCAAAATTTTTATGTATTTCGTACTTATTGATATATAGAGTAAGTAATTATATATTTAATTTAGTACAGTAAACTCTCCTTATAGTGAACGGGCAAATGCATGAGAAATCCATTCACTATAACGGGAGTTCACTATAGCGAGAGTCTACTGTATATATATATTTTAATGATATATACAGAACGTATTAATATGCAAATTAATGCTTTATTGAATTTAGCACATTATAATCTTAAACTTATAAAGTTTTAATAAACTGTAATAATTAATAAAAATAAGAGAAAAATTCCTTTAAATTTTATTCATTCCTAATAATGGATTGATTGTGTCTTATATTTAAATTATATATTTCATTAAAAACTTTTAAAATACAGTTTCGTTATAGTGAAGTCGGATTTAGTGAATTCTCTGATATAGTGAACGGTAAAATAGGTTGAATTTGGTTCAGTTCCCATAGAGCTAATGTTAATTATCTTCGCTTATAGTGAACGGATTTCTCTTGCATTTGCCCGTTCACTATAACGAGAGTCTACTATAACGTTCACTATAACCTTCAGTATCTGATATAACAAAATAGCATAAAATAAAAAATCAGTTGATGTTTAAGAAATACGTTAATCTATTGAAAGGCCATTGATTTAAATAATGTTAAACAATTAATACAAAAAGTATTATAGAATTTTAAACTAATAAATAGATTTAAAATATTATATCAAGACTCGACGAATATAAGTTTACTAATCAAAAAGTCTTAGTCTTAAAAAAATAATCAAGTTTAAGCCTTTTAAAAAAGATTAATTATTAAGAAACTTTAATTCACCTTCAAAGATGACACCATTCTCTGTAAACCTATCTATATCTCCTTTGACAACTACAGTTCCCGATAGTATTTTATTGGGCAGCGCGTCGTTAATCATAACGTGTTGTTCAAAAATCCTATGTTTTGGCTTTAATTGATAGTCATTGTGATTGAATCTACTGTTTATATGCCACTCGAAGTAAGAGCAGACCCATTCATATGGTAAGCACTGAATAATTGATTGCAAATATCTACGCAGGATGAGATCGTCTACTGGTTTTCCATTTGGTCCCACTCTGTTTAATACCCACGCCCCACGTCTTGTTGATAGATAAACCTTAAAGGACCATATGTACCTTTATAAGTTATGAGCTATTGAAATTTGGATAATTTTTTCTTAAAGAACTCAGAAAAACTCAGTTTGACGTCTTTTTTTATTTTTTCTCTATCTCTTATAGTTTTTGAGTTATGAATTTTTGAAAATTTTAGTTGCTTTCAAAAATTGGAAAAACAACCATTTTCAAAATTCAATTTAACCCCCGCTCCACTAATCTGAAAATTTTTTAGGGAGCTTCTTTTGACATGAGTATGTTTTTCTGAAATTATCAAGGTGGAATGTGAAAATTTTTCATATATCAATTCATCTCATTATATTGTAACGACAAAGACAACAAAAACTTTTCCTATTCAATATTTTAAAATCTTATTATATCATTTTATTAGTAATTATACACACTTTTTCAATAAGAAACTAATTCCTATTGCTGATTTTATACTTTGAGTAAGTTTCATAAAATGCAATAGATAAAACCTAATTTTTAAGATATTTTGAACTGCAAATTATACCTAATTAAAATTTATTTTATTTTTAAGAATTTTTATACATGATCAGTAAAGTTAGGTTGGTTAGTTTAGGTTAATTTAAGTAAGGGTAAGTTAGAAGGTCCGCGCACGGTAGCGTGCACTTACTTGAGATTATAGCTTTAATTTTAGTTAAGATAAGTATGTTAGTTTAGGTTAAGTTAAGCAATTGTAGATTAGAAGGCCCGCGCGCAGTAGCGCGCACTTATTTGAGATTAGAGCTACAAGTTCACTAATCCCACAGCAAAAGTGTTTGTTTTTGTCGTTACAATATAATGAAATGAATTGGTATATGAAATATATTTGACAGAAAATTTTCGTATTCCACCTTGATAATTTCAGAATAACATACCCATGTTAAAAGAAGCTCCCTAAAAAATTTTCAGATTTTTTAAGATGTGGAGCGGGGGTTAAATTGAATTTTGAAAATGGTTGTTTTTCCAACTTTTGAAAGCAACTAAAATTTTCAAAAATTCATAACTCGAAAACTATAAGAGATAGAGAAAAATAAAAAATACGTCAAACTGAGTTTTTCCGAGTTCTTTAAGAAAAAATTATCCAAATTTCAATAGCTCACAACTTATAAAGGTACATATGGTCCTTTAAATGTGAATATTTGTTTTCAATATGAATATTAACAATCAATACTATTTGACATTTATCAGTATATACACTTGTATAAGTATACAGTATATGACACATTATAGGTTTATATTATAAACTTTATAAAATTCAAATCCCCAAAAACCACTTTCTAGCAGTACTTTGATATAATATTCTATATCGATACGTATTCTTAGAAATTTTTAAAATAAAATATCTTATGTTTAATTAATATTATTTTAAGCAAATCTGTTAGTTTTACTATTATTAACTATTATTCCAATATTTATCACAAAACTAGCTTAAAATAATGATAAATTTCACGGTTTTTAATATAACTTTACTTACTTTTATAGTAAAAGATACTGAACAGAACAGCAAACTTACATTGATAATTTAATAATACAGTATCAAAGTTAATATAGAAGCAAAATGTAGGAGTAATAAATTACAATTAAAATTTTCATTTTAACTCACAAGTCAAGTTCCATTTAGTTCAGAGTAATTACAATTCGACCAAAATTATTATACTTATGAATTTCAGTTTCTTTAAGTTAGAATAAGAAAGATTTTTTTGTCATTAGAAAATTGGTGTAAGTCTTTCATTGAACATCACTTTCGCAAGTGATCAAAAAGTTAAGCAGTTGTGTATTTAATAAGTTGAATGAATCAACATTTTCATTAATAAGAAATGTTTTGTACCATCAATGAGTTCAAATATTAAAAACTTGCTTTTTAATCAATCAATATTTATGAGTAATAACTTTATTAATATTTGTTTCTTAAAGTTTTAAAAACTTATTCATTAAAAAGTTAAATGAACAAACACTTAAGCAACTAAATAAAGATAAATTTTATGATTGTTATTTTTTATTTAGCAAAAACTTCCGCTTTTCATCCTGTAATTTGGATTCCATTCTCAAATCTCAAATTGACTCATATATAATCCCAAAACTGATTTGAAGTTTGATTCTTTAAGAGAATGACAATCAACATCGCGGGTATATTTTCTGTCATAATATTCTATATTATAATATTAGTGGTCGGGATATGGGCCGGACGTAAGAAAAAGAGTGATGGCGATGAACTGGAAACGGAAGAAGTCATGTTAGCAGGTAGAAATATTGGTATCTTTGTTGGAATATTCACAATGACTGGTGAGACAAACTGTTACATGAATTTAGAAAATAATTATTAAAGAAATTAAATGATTGATAGCCACTTGGGTCGGAGGAGGGTATATAAACGGTACGGCAGAAGTAATTTATAGCTCTGGAATTATTTGGTGTCAGGCGCCGTTCGGATATGCATTGAGTTTGGTTGTCGGTGAGTTTGTTAAACTCAATTTATTCAATTATAAATAGAATGGTTAATTAATTATTAGTGATATATTTTGTGAATTGCTTTACAGGCGGATTCTTTTTTGCAAATAAGATGCGAGAACAGGGATATGTGACAATGTTAGATCCTTTTCAAGAGACACTTGGATCGCGAATGGGAGGATTGCTTTTTTTGCCAGCGCTTTGTGGAGAAATCTTTTGGTCTGCGGCTATATTAGCGGCATTGGGAGCAACTGTTAGCGTTATCATCGATTTAGATAACAACACATCTATAATACTATCCGCTTGTATTGCACTTATATATACACTATTTGGAGGTCTCTATTCGGTGGCTTATACTGATGTCATTCAATTGTTCTGTATATTTATTGGATTAGTAAGTATTTAGCTATGGAACCATTTGTTTTATTAATAAACTGATGAGAAAGCAATAACCATAACCATAACCAATTTTGTGTGTAGTGGTTGTGCATTCCCTTCAGTCTCGAACATCCGGCTGTCAGAAGTATGTCAATGGAACACAACGATTGGTTCGGGGTATTAGAAGGCAAACAAATAGGACAGTATGTGGATTTTGGTTTATTGCTTATTCTTGGAGGAGTTCCGTGGCAGGTCTACTTCCAAAGAGTTCTCTCATCAAAGTCTGCATTTAAAGCACAAATATTGTCATACGTGGCAGCATTTGGCTGCATAATAATGGCAATTCCGCCTATGATAGTTGGAGCTGTAGCTCGAGTTACAGGTTATTTTCTTTACTCTCACATCAAAGTTAATTAAAATTGTATTAATCTTCAAATTGATAATTTCTATAAAGCTTGGAATGAGACTGACTTCAAAGGTCCAATACCTTTAGACAAAGATCATCAATCTCTGGTCTTACCAATGGTTCTCCAATATCTAACTCCACCATTTGTGTCATTTTTTGGTTTGGGTGCTGTTAGTGCTGCTGTCATGTCATCTTCCGATTCATCTTTGTTGAGCGCGAGTTCGATGTTTGCCAGAAATATTTATAAACTCATAATTAGACAAAATGTAAGTCAATGTAAAGAACATTATTTAAAAAACTGAAGAATATTAAAGCGTAAGATAAACCCATCGCTAAAAATGATCAAATTCTAGGAGAAATTATATTTTATTCGTTGTTTAAAGAGAATTTGTAGTTTATAGAGAAAAGACAGTTTTGTAAATTATTTTTATTTCTTTTCCAATTTAATAATCTATTGAATAACTTGTTGAATAGTAATATAGTTTACCTTAAAGCTCAACAAGTATTCTAAATGGTGTGCAGTTCTGCTGAGTGTGTCTTTAACCAGAGAATGCAATTTTGTGGGAAATGTATTGATAAGCTTAATATCATGAGATCAAACATCGAATTATGTAATATTTTAAATTAACTGATCTTTCATTCAAATCAATGCTTTCAGGCTTCTGAACACGAAGTTATTTGGGTTATGAGAGTATCAATAGTAGTGGTCGGATGTGTTGCTACTGCGATGGCTATTACTGTTAAATCAATATACGGTCTTTGGTATTTATCATCGGGTAATTCAATAATAGATTTAATCCAAGTTGAAAATTAATGTCTCAATTTTTGTTCAATAAAGATCTAGTGTTTGTGATTTTGTTTCCACAACTGGTATGTGTCGTTCATTTTAAAGAATACGTCAATACTTACGGCTCTTTATTTGCATATTTTGTTGGTTTGTTTCTGAGAGCACTCGGAGGAGAAGATATTATAGGAATTCCACCCTTTATCAAATACCCTTTCTATAGTCCCGAAAGCGGACAACTGTTCCCCTTTAGAACTTTTGCAATGTTAATGAGTCTCATTACTCTGATCGGCATATCTGCGGCATCCAAATGGCTTTTCGAAAGCGGACGACTACCGCCTCATTTAGATATATTCCACTGCGTCGTTAACATACCCGAAGATTTCGTTATTGTTCAAGAACCACACGAAGAGATGACTGTTTTAAATGTGTCGCAAGCAATATATTATCAAACATCCGAATTGAACGGTAGAGTCAATCCTGGGTTAGTCACTGAAGACGAAGCTATGAATAAACTTATGAATCGAAACAGCAAAACTGATTCTCAAATAGGATTCAAAGCATTTGAAGAGATTCGCGCCAAACCAAATGCTCTGATCGGTTCGATAGGTCCCGGACAGGTCATTGTCACTAAATTGTGAGTTTCAAACAAATATCAACTTTATGTATAGCTCTTATTAATCTTCAAATAGATCTATAACAACGTTATATTGTTTTTATTGTTCACATTTTTTACTTCATTTCTTATATCATTTCTTAGACTTTTAGTACAAATTATGTCCAATATTTTCATAATTATTTAGAAATTTGAATTTCTCTCATAAATACAATGCTAAATATTATATCTTTATTCACATCATTTCATCTATTATTTTCTTCTTTATATTGCGAATTCACGTAAATTCATTTCAATTAATTAATTCATATTAAGCTTAAAAATGTTTACATTATTTTCATAAAAAATTAATTTAATTAAGTAATTAATAGTAGGAATAATAATAAGAATAACAATAATAAAAAATATAATATCTCAAACTGTCGGAGTACAAGAATTACACGTTACAGAATTATGTTAAGACTTGTACAAGTATTAAATTGTTCTTTGTTAATTGTACCGTAATTTTAATTTTCTAAAATTTAATTTTCTATAATTAATTTTCATATTAAAAAAATAGCAAACTATGAAATATCAGTCACTATCAGTCATGATTCAAACATTAAATTCAGATTTAGGCACAAATCATAAATTCTTAGACTTTACTCAAATCTAGTAATACCAAAAATTATTTAATAACTTTACATAAATATTATATTTATGTAATTACTATAATTTTTAAACAATTTATTTTAATTGGTAGAAAATTTTTTTCACTCGATTTGAAGATTAAGTGATCCAAAATTTATGTCTTAATGTGACCGATATTTTCAAAAGCAATAAAGTTATCAAAGAATTTAAATTAATGCTAACAAACGTTTGCCACTCAAAAAGTCGATGTTGTAATTGAGTAAATTTGAAGCACAAGTAAAACAGTTATGAGAATATCCATTTCGGGCGATTAGAGTTTGCCTTTACAACAATGATTATAGCTTTGAGAGAATCATAGTCTCATTGTTAAAATCATTGTTTGTTAGCTTTCTATTGACATAAGTTTTTCAAAAAATCAAAGATCGCTTCAATTATTTATAATCAGACTATGTTTAGTCTATTCTCATAACTAAAGTTAAAATGAAGTTAATATTGTTTTTAGAAACAAAAATTTAATGGTTGTGAAACAGTGCGTTAATATTAAACAATAGGTTGTGCTTTCAACTATTTTGATTATTTATTTCAAGATTTATAAAAGTTTAAAATTAGTCAAAATATTGTGTCTTTTCTCAAAAATTCATTTAAAAGTGAAAAATAAACTATAATATAGTTTGAAATAAATATATTATTAAGAATTCAATCAATTTTTAATAGAAAAAAGTAATAAACAGGGTTAGCTTCATGCTATATCTAATATAAAAATCATTAAAATGTTATCCTAATAAAAATATGAATTTAAACTAATTTAAACTAATAATATTTCACAATCAGTCCATATCTAATCGATAATGTAATGTAATAACATTGTTGTGAACTGTTCTTGTCGAGTATCAATTCTTTAACTAAATGTCATTTAGAATTTAAACTTAGATAAACTCAATAATAGGAAATTACCAGTCTCAATATTTAGGTTTTGTTTAGTATTCGTTTTATAATTTTTTAATTCAATTAATAAATCATTTTTTCAACAAATTATTAAAAAATTATTATTTAAATTAATACTAAGCTATTGTGTAGAACTTTTGCAGAAAATCTGATGAATTGCCTAAATTCTAATTTTTCTGATAAAAGAAACCATTCAATTAAATAATTGTTTATTTGAATTTGTGTAAAATGCAATTTCAATTTATAGTGAAATATTATGTGCGATTTGCAAAATACAATCCAATACATCAATAATAATATGAAAAGATTTAAACAAATTTTCGGAGTAAGAAAAAATTGCAAAGTTTTTGCAAAAGTTTGCTAAGAAACAAAAATTGTCAAAAAATGATTTATTATGGTATTTTGTGATGAGGGCTGGTTTACAAATATTCACGAATTGAATCCTAATTGTTAAATAATTAAAATAAACATTGGTTGTGAACATAGAGAGCGTAATTTAAAAATATTTCCTAACCTAACCTAACCTATACCTCCACTCCTAACTAATCAACCGCTACAATATATAGCTCAGCACAACTCCAGTACCGAAAAAGATTCATAGATAAGATTAAAACACACACTAATTTTTATTAGATATTAAGCAAACAAATCAATTTACTAAATAACAATACATTATATACAGAAACTATTAAAATTTAAAGATTCACAAAAGGAATTCTAATTAAAATAAATCCTTCCTCCATCTCAATTTACACTTCTAACTGAACCTCT
>JAUJYU010000403.1:0-13726 GCA_033995675.1 Nothrus silvestris
TCTCACTGAACTTCACTTTGATTTGTATTAATATTAATAATAAAATGAATTATTAATAAATATTTGAACACAAATTCACTGCTTTGTGAAGACTTCAACTCTCTTGAAATCAGAACTTAATATAATGGAAACGATAGACAATCGTTTCGATAATATTAATGAAAGATGTGATGAATCAATAAATAGTCAAACATTGAAGAGTCCTTTCAAAAGACCTTTGAATGAGTGTTCGGTTGAGACTTCAGATGACAATTGTTCTGATAATGCAATTGTCAAAAAACAAAAGACTATCAAAAGTGTAATCGAAGAGTATTATTGTCAACAATTACTATACGAACAAAAGTCATACTTAGAGAACATGTTAGAGTTGTTTTACTTGGAAGGAAGGTTTGGACAGTTCTTGGAATTTCCGGTTTGGAAGAAAAAGGCGCCGAATCACCAGTTTTTCCAATACTTAACAACAAATGCTTTCCATTCTGACGAAGAACTCAAAGAGTTAATTGATTTAAAAACATGTACAGACTCTTCTGCCAAAGTGTCAGAAGCCTTGCCATCAGTGCAAACCTCTCAATCGACATCCACTGTGAGTCGCATTACCACACCTTCAGCGCCAACGTGTCAGCCAATTGTTTCTTCCAGTTCTGTATCTATTCCTCCGTCAATACAAACGACAAACGCATCCACTTTAGTGACGAACACTGTCTTGAAAGAGAGTTCCTCCACATCCACAGCTTTGACACCGGTCTCGACGCCTACCGGTTCGCGACATTCTAGTAATCAAATGGTTTCAGGCGCTCGACTCGCGACACGACAACATCCCATCTCTTCATTCTATGACTCAGCCATTGGTTCTCAGGAACAGATTGTCGAGAGAGCTAAACAAGAGGCTTATGTGATGCAAAGGATAGCAGAGCTTCGGAAGAATGGCTTGTGGTCAAGCAGAAGACTGCCTAAAGTGCAGGAACCGCCGCGAAGTAAAGTGCATTGGGATTATCTCTTGGAAGAGATGCAATGGTTGGCCGCAGACTTCGCTCAGGAACGAAAATGGAAAAAGGCCGCCGCGAAGAAGTGCGCGCGAATGGTTGTCAAATACCACTCAGACAAGAGATGCCACGCAGAGAAGGCTGAGAAGGAAGAGTTGCTGCGCTTGAAGAAAATCGCTTCCAATATCGCAAAACAGATCAAAACCTTTTGGTCGGATATCGAAAAGGTTTTTGAGGCTAAACAAGAAGTCAAACTCAAAGAAAAGCGCAAAAAACTGCATGACATGCATCTCAACTTCATTGTCGACAAAGCAGACAAATATACCGAAAGATTGACTCAAGAGCTCGGAAAATCACGAAATAGTGCCGACGATTCTGCCATAGCTTTCAATAATAGTCAAAGTGAAGAAGCGATTGATAGAGAGTTTGTGCCAGAAATGAGTGAATCCGATGACGAAGAGACCATTGCTAAGGAGGAAGAAGAGGTAGGCGTTGGAGACGGAAAACAAGAGATCGAATTATTGCAAAAAGAGAGTCTAATGTCTATCGAAGACTTGAAGGCTTCCTTTGGAAGTAATGATGACAATGACTTTAAAGTGGATGAACAGTCCATCAATGCTGAGGACGACGAAGAAACCATTGAAGAACAGGAAGAAAACGAAGGAAAAGTAGATTATTCTAATGAAATGTCACAATTGGAAAGTGACGCCAATATTCCTATTGAAGAACTTCTTAAAAAGTATGAATCGCTTCAAAATTTTGCATCACTTGAAGACTATATTAGAGACAGTGATGACGAAGAGACCGACGATGAAGAAGACATTAGTGATGACTTTGACAATGACAATGAGGATGACTTCAATGAAGACGAAGAAGACTTTGGTGAAGATCAGTCTACTGAAGAAGAGACGGGAGAAATAGGAATGGAGTTTCTTATTAATCCTGATGTGAATCAAGCGGATAACAAGCCCTTAATTGAGGTGAGTTTTGATTAGTTTTATTTAAAAGAAACCCTTCAAACGCTTCACGAATAATGTTATGAATAGTTTTTTGTGAATTTTAATCGAAGGGGAAATGAAAATTCTTCTTAAAAACACCGCATCAATTGATTTAGTATTTTTGCGAGACCTGAAAGTTGATATATTTTCTAATTTTAGGAAATTTCTAATGAAGACAATAAAGATATTAAGAAGAATAATATCGGACCAAATAAAGAAATCACAGATATAGCGGCTGGAGCTGAGAGTCTTCAACCTAAAGGAAATACTCTTTCAGCAGTTCAGGTGTGCACTAAAGTTCCTTTTCTGTTGAAACACGAGCTCAGAGAATATCAACACATAGGACTTGATTGGTTGGTTGCGATGCAGGATAAGAAGCTTAACGGCATATTAGCTGATGAAATGGGTTTAGGGAAAACCATTCAAACTATAGCACTCATCGCACATCTGGCCTGTGAGAAAGGCATTTGGGGACCACATCTGATCGTCGTTCCCACCAGTGTTATGCTTAACTGGGAAATGGAGTTCAAGAAATGGTGTCCGGCCTTCAAAATTCTTACATATTATGGAAGTCCCAAAGAAAGAAAGCTTAAGCGTCAGGTATTCAATCAATTTTACTATAATATCAATCATTAGTTAACGCTTTGAGACTTAGAGTCACTCATTTGGCTATTAAATAGTGCTATTTGAGTGCTAAAGCGCTCATAAATTGGTCAACTATTTATGCGCCTTTCATTTCATGTCATGTTATGTCAAATGTTATTTAAGGTCACCATTTAATAGTAAACATTTAATATATATTATATATATATATTTAAAGGGTTGGACAAAACCGAATCAATTTCATATCTGCATCACTTCATATAAACTTGTAATACAAGATCATCAGTCATTTCGTAGAAAAAAGTGGAAATATTTTATCTTAGATGAAGCGCAACATATAAAAAATTTCAAATCTCAAAGATGGCAAATGCTTCTCAATTTTAATACATCCCGAAGACTACTATTGACTGGAACTCCATTGCAAAACAATTTAATGGAGTTGTGGTCACTCATGCACTTCCTAATGCCCAACGTTTTTCAATCGCACAAAGAGTTTAAGGATTGGTTTGTAAATCCGGTTACGGGAATGGTTGAGGGCAACAGTGAGTTCAATGAAGGCCTCATTAGACGCTTACACAAAGTTCTCAGACCTTTCTTATTAAGACGACTTAAATGTGATGTTGAGAAGCAATTGCCAAAAAAATATGAACACATCATAATGTGTCGCTTATCGAAAAGACAAAGATTTCTCTATGAAGAGTTTATGTCTCTCGGAAAGTATGTTTGCAGATGTACTCACACTGTAGTAGCTTTTAGACCATAATTCTAATCCATTCTTATTTGTCATTAGAACAAAGGAAACTCTGGCCAATGGCAATTTCTTAAGTGTCATTAATATATTGATGCAATTGCGAAAAGTCTGTAATCACCCCAATCTCTTTGATCCGAGACCTACAATATCTCCGTTTATGACTGAAGGCCTCACATACCAAACGGCATCATTAGTCACAACAGCTTTAGATTACGATCCACTTAAACACATTAATTTAAATTCATTGAATTTAATTTTATCTAATTTATCGTTCACATTGAGTGCTTTCGCTCACCATAGAATCGCTCGCTTTATGACATCTCCAGAACTGATTCAAGAAATAGATTCTACGCCAGAACCGCCTCCACGCTGTCCGCGCGGGAAAATTAGACTTCAAATTAGGACATCAACAGCTACTATGCATTCCACAGTTACTTCTCCCAAATCAACTGCTTCTTCAACCCCTACACCATTGCCTGCAGCCAACCGTCATATCGAACAAAAGTTTTTAATCGCTCATAACATACATTCAAACGCTGGAATGCATTCACAAAACGGTTCCACCACTTCAAAGCTTTCCACAACAACTACCTCTTCCACAGATGGTATTGTTGGCCACATTTATATTATAATTAAACTAAATCTCTTAAAATTGTTTTAAAATTAGGCAATAGAGTGGCAATACCTTTAACTCGTTTGGTTCAGACACCTGCCGGTCAGCACATACTTTTGCGCACCTCTGCAGGCACTCCGATCTCATCTACACTTTCGCCGACGACAACAATAATGAGACCACAGAGTCCTATGAGACAAATCATACTGACGCGAACGATGCCTCCCGTTGTCGGTAAGCTTTCCATTAGTGCATAATTCTCTAAAAGTGAGGCAAATCCATACTGAGTATAACAATTGAATGCCATATTCAGCTTCCATTGTCTCATATATTAATTGACTGATACATCCATTCGATGTTAATTGATTTTGATTTCGAATCAGCTTAATTCTAGTGACAAAATATGATTTTTAAATAACCATCTTTGAAAATTAGGTATAACTAACCCTCAAGAACAATACGTCACTTGTGCTCCGCTCACATCTTCATCAAAATCATTTTCATCTCCATTTCGAAAGACGTCATTAGTTTTGAAACAACAAACAGAAAGAAAAGAAAAGCTCAAATTTCTATCGCGTATAAACAGTAGAAAGTGTAGCGCAACCGCTTTATATTCTTCAGACCTTATAGAAGTGGCCACTATTAATAAAAGCCCTAAATTCTTGTCTCATTCGATTTCATTCGGTTCTTCGATATTCAATACGGGAAACGGATATTTGAATTGTCTTTTGGCCCCGCATTCAAGCGATCATCAAAAGGATTTTTGGGAATTTACTCATACTTTAAACCAATTGATCAAAACTCCTGAGCGAATAGTCGAAGAATTGAGTGATGTATTGACGCGTTATGTCTGTATAGTTCCTCGTGTTATTTCACCGCAAATCCGTTTACACGCCTCTCATTTGCCGCCTTCTAAGAAGTCAGAAATGGATTATTTAAGTTCACAACTAAGTAACCAACTTTCAGATCGTTGTAATGTTTTAAAGATTCCCATTTCACAAATGAGAACACAATTTCCTGAATTAAGACTAATTCAATACGACTGCGGAAAACTGCAAACATTAGATCGACTTTTGTGGGAACTCAAAACTGGTGGCCATCGAGTACTCATATTTACTCAAATGTCGAGAATGCTAGACATATTTGAGCAGTTCCTCAACCATCACGGACACACTTACCTAAGACTCGACGGCACCACGAAAGTAGAGCAGAGACAAGCTCTTATGGAGCGCTTTAACGCTGATAAGAGAATATTCTGTTTTATATTATCCACGCGTTCGGGAGGCATAGGTGTCAACCTGACAGGCGCCGATACTGTGATATTTTATGACAGCGATTGGAATCCAACAATGGATGCTCAGGCGCAGGACAGGTGTCATCGGATCGGACAAACAAGAGATGTACATATCTATAGGTTAGCATTCGCTTCATGACATTTTTTATTACTCAACAATTAGGTCTTATGATTAGGATTAGGATAAGAATTAGGTTTATTGATTAGAGTTAATCACTTTTCATATATTTATATAATCTTTGTTACGTTTAGATTAATTAGTGAGATGTCTGTTGAGGAAAATATTCTTAAAAAAGCTCAACAGAAAAAACTGTTAGGAAGTGTTGCGATAGAAGGCGGAAATTTTACGACAGCTTTTTTCAAACGTAATGCCATTCAAGATCTTTTTGGAATTGATTTGCCAAATGAGTATCAAAGCATTACTTCTGATTCGACTACAATTGAAAATCTAAACGATAACATTGGAGACGCACAGCTGGAACAGGCGTTGTGTACTGTAGAGGAAGACAATGACGTCGCAGCGGCCAAAACAGCTCGCGCTGAAGCGGCCGCAGAATTTGCAGAGTTTGATGAAAACATTCCAATTGATATCGACAACAAAGAAGAAGATAAAAGTGCCGAAGAGGAAAAAATTGACGAACTTATTGATCAGGTTTGTTCAGACAATTCTAATAATATCACTAATTTTAAGACTATTAGTGGCTATTAAGCTATTAATTGAACTCTATTATCTTGAAATAACTTTTATTAGCAATTATTTAAATACCTCAATAATTATTGGTACGAATAACTCAACTAATTATATATATATTTATATAATTTTATCTTATTCTTCAGCTAAAACCTGTTGAAAAATATGCGATGCATTTATTAGAAGTATTTCAAGAATCTGTTTCTTTCGAACAACTAAAACAGGCGGAGGTAAACACTTAATTGTTTTAATAATTGAATTGTACTTTGAATTGATTGAATTGAATGTTAATTCAGGAGGAAATCGAAGCTCATAAGAAAGAATGGGAATTAGGAAGACTTCAGGCCGAGAAAGAGGAAACTCTTCGGCTGAAAGAGGCTTTAGATGGAGAGAAGGAGCCAATACTGACGTGCCATAGAGAAGATGCGTATAATCAGGTTAAAAAACGTTCTAAATTAGGGAACGATTTAAATGTTTCTCTTAATAAAACTGATCGCCAGAATGTTGTTAAAAGTAATCAAAATAGAGCTAAAAAAGTGAATAATTGTATTATGTCTTCCAAAGTCAAACAATTGAATTCTAATTCAAATAATATGAATGAAATTAAAAGTCAAGTTAGAAGGTCTCCGCGCTCTCCTATCTCTGTAAATAATATAACTATAACTTCTAAAAAGATAATAGAAAATAATTCCTATTTAAGCGGCACTAATAATAATAGGCGTTCGCGCAGTAGAACTATTTCCAACTCTCTTAGTATTGAAAATAAAAGTGAACCATCCATTCAAAATGCATCAAATGCTTTGAAAAGGAGCCGCTGAGTAAATATATTATTTGGTTGTATTAATTACATATAGTTTTGAGCGACTGATTTGGAATCTATATTTTGTGATTTAATTTGAAATTCCAGTATTAGTTGCAATTGTAAAATGTTTGTTATATTGATATCAGTTCTCTAATGGTTGTTGAATGTAAAAAATTAATAATTATGATAATAATAACAATGATTACAAAAGTCTCATTTCACTTGTGTGTATATTATTCTAAAAGCACTTATAGTGATGTCAAATCACTCATATATCAGGTTTTGGTGTCTAAAACATTGTTCAACACATTTGCTTTACAATCTCAGCCATTTTCCAACAATTAAAAGTTGGGTTTTGTGAGCCCTTTTGCACAAAATCATTTCTTTTGGTGGAAGTAATCATTGTTTAAATGGAATAATCTTTTGGCACCAAAACTTTATATAAATATTGTGCCAATCTTTTGCCATCTTTTGGATGCTATGCTATTAGTGCTTATAATAAATAATGTCCAACCAAGAGAAATGAGATTTTGCAATTCGGGCGATCAAATAGTTTTAAAGATTAGTTAAAGCAAAATGTGTAATATTCTTCTAATAGGTCTATATATCCTATAACGGTCTCGAACAGATGCCGGTAAGTGTACAAAAACTCTAAATATGCACCAAATCAACTTCTATCACAATACAATCACTGCTTAAACAGGTTTGGGCGCCGCCAACTCCACCTCAAGATGAAAATGATCTTTATATTGATTATTCACTTGGATTTCTATATGAACAGTCATTAATGCCTGAATCACAGTTACCGCCTGTTTATATACCAAAAGAGACTAACAAAAGACTTAAATTGGACACCACTATTGGTATGTTTGGTCACAATAGCCCTATTTATTGCTATAGAAGACCATTAGATTCAGTGATTTTTTACATGCATTTACACTTTCAGCGCGTAAGCAAAAGGCTCGTAAGGAAGAAGGTTTCAATATTCCGCGTTCTCTTTTCGATCGTCCATCGACTGCAATAATCAAATTGCGTCGCGAACTCATATTACAGAAACTTAAAGGCTCTGCTCTCACCGGTCCCGACAGTGCAGCTATTCATAGAACCCTTAATGCTCTCGGAGCCAGTTGTGTATTGCCACCAACTAATGTCGTGCCTTCACAACTGCTTAAATCGTCTCAGTTTTCATCTTTTTTGAGTGGTTTACATCAGGAGTCGATCCCCGTTTGGGCTATTCATGAAGACTGGGCTGTCCTTCAAGTTATACAATATTTTCAAGATTTACCTCTCAATCTATTAATCTTATCTCCAGGACATGTCCCGAACTGGGATTTTGTTTCAGATGTGGTCAATTTGATCAGTTGTAACTATAGGTCACCCAAACTCTGTAAATATCATTATGAGATGTCAATTGTGCCGCGAGAGGAGGGAAAGCCTCCCAATGAGTCCAATCCTAAACAAAAACAAAAGAAAGTCAAGGGAATAACTGTCAGTCCGAGTACACCTTCAGTTGCAGTCACGCCCACTGTTAGTACCGTTTCTAATGTTAATCAGACTACTCGACCAATAAGAACGAGTCAACTCATAGCTCAGGACAATAATAGTTCATTTAGCCTATTGTGTAACCAAAGATTCGAAACTATAAAACAAATTGCAAACAAACGTACGCCTACTTTAAAGCCTATGTTCATTAACCCTACGGGCAAAAACCCAAAACACATAGCATTACTCTCAGAAAGTGGTATCAATTATGAACAGCCGCTGACACCCATTCAAGTGGCCATAAATCGCGCCGAAAGGATTGCGAGAGAAAAGCAAAAAGCAGTGGCTGAACAACAGTTGGCAGCAGCGCGTCAGCAACAGATACAACAGTTGCAAGTGAAGCAACAGTTGCAACAACAGGCGCCGCAAATCAAAGCAATATTAACACCTAATGCCAATATTCCTGCAGCACAACAACAGCTACAACAAGCCATCAGTGCTAAAGTGGCCGCTTTGAATCAGGCCACGCTTTCCAAAGTATCAAATGCTTCAGGCATTGTATCCAATGCAAGCTCAACAACTGCTACTCAATTGAATCTCACTAAAGCATTATCTCAAGTGAATGTTGCTTCACTTTCAAATCAATCGCAACACTCTATACCTCAACCAATCTTAAGTCAGCTCAGCGTAAATCCACAAACAATAGGGTCGACAACAACGGCGTCAACTTCTGAAGCCATCTCACAGGGAATACAAGTTCCCCAACAGACCTGTTCAGTAGTATCAGTGGCTGCTATCACACCACAAGTTCATCAAAAAATAATGGCTGCCGTTTCTCCAGCTGTCGGTCAAATGGGAGGCCAATCCATCGCCAATCGATTAACGACTGGCGGTCCACATGTTTATAAACAGATTTTAATTCGTCAGCAACAGCAACAACAACTCCAACAAAGACAACAGCAGTCACAACATATTCAAATACAAACAGTTCCTCAAACTGGTAAACAAATAGCGACTTTAGGTGTTGGTCAACAACCACAAAGATTTCAAATAACTGCAACTGTAGCCCAACAACCAGTACAACACACGCAATCATTAATAGCTACGACAGGTCTAAAAGCGTCGCAACCTAATATAGTAACTTCACTGCCCGTCGCGGTCCCGATGACGGCTACTCAACAACAAAGGATTGCAACTACCACTACAACTACTGGAAAGCCGGCACAACAGATCATCACTAGAACAATAACCGATCCCTTACAAATGGCGCAAATCATGAAAAGACAGCAATTGGTTTCACAGCAACCTTCAGGTAATTTACCGCAAACTCAAATTCTTTTACAACATTCAGCGACGCCTCAGTCTCAGGCATCGCAACAACAAATACTGCAAAATCCGGTCACTTTTGTTAAGACCCTTTCATCGACTGCAACTTTGGCGACACAATCACTAACAATACCGATAACAATGACGGGAATGAATATATTCACCTCTCCAGCGGCTAAAGTGGTGTCTCCGACCTCTTCCATAGCATCGACAACAACTACTTTAAGTCCTGTTCCGTCGACACAATTACGTCAAATTCAATTACTGCAGCATAAAAGGCCTCAACAGTCAACTCAAGTCTTACAACAACCACAACAGCAACAAATTCAGACACATATTACGCAACATTTAGGTTAGAATTTTGATTTGATTTTAATAGTTTTAGAATAAAGAGATTGACTCAAATTAATGATCTCATACTTTAGATGAAAATCAAAAATTCCTGAAATAACAAATTAACAAAAGCTTCAATATATCAATATTTAATTTGATAATAACGACGACTTCTATTAGTTTTGCATGAATTGAATGTATTGTTCAATGAATTCCAAAATGACTACAAAAGACTTAAAGACTTAACAGACAAATGATTAAATGAATAATAGATTGTGACAGTTATGTCGCAGTTGTTTCATTAATTTTATTTCCTATCTCGAGGACTCATACACTCATACACTGCAGCCTTTAATTAATTGTTATTAGGATTACATGAATGAAATAGTAAGTAATCGAATGTTAATTTTAACTTAAAATTAGGGCAACAAAATCCACAAAAAGTAACCACAGCTACAATAGCGGCACAAACCAAAGGAATAGCACAACTTCAAGCATCACCGGTGGGAACGTTTCAAATATTACATCAGTCGTCGCCTATATCTCAAAACGTTCAAACCTCTAAACCCATGCAAACAACAGTTACTGTACAACAACTACAACAAGCTTTGAAACATGGACTGGTAGTTCCACACAATTTGTCGCATACTATTGTAAGTTTAATTAATTAGTACAAAACACTTTAATGCTTCCAAATGTTAATTATAATGCTATAAACAGCACGTCTCTCAAAGTCCGGTCACTACAAGCGGCGCAACTCTAATATCACAATCAATATTACAAGCGGTCACTCAATCAAAGCCAACACAAATAGAGACAACACCACAGAGTTTACAAAGTGGTCCGATCGCTGTCACGCAAATGACACCCAATCAACAGACTGTTAAACACATTCAAGTGGTGTCAACCGCTTCTCCTCAAACACAATCAGCAAATGTTACGCCAAAAAGTATTATAATTAGTGGACAGCCGACTATATTACAGACGTCTACACTCCAACATCCGGTACAACCCCAACAGCCAACTGTCACTTTTGCTATTCGAGCCGCCGCTCAAACTAATATCAGTCAACAAACACAAGTAAATCATTATTAAAGTCTATTTATGTGAAATTTTTAAATAGTTAATCATTTGTTTCAATAATAGGCAACCCCAATCCCAACCCCAACCCCTACACCAACAATTTCAACCACAGAAAGTTCTGCGTCTACTTCAACAGCAGTGCTTTCTAAAGACGTTGAATCTAAAGAACAAACGGAAGAGTCCTTACAAACTAATCAAAGTGTCGGTCAATCACAACAAGTGCGACAATCGCCTTATGCCACACGACAAAGAAATAATAAAACAGTTTAACTATTGTTGTTGTGATATTGAAATATATTGTCAATTATTATTTGACTTTTCTCTTTATCTGAAAGTCTATTGAACTCTTATTAATTTAATTTAATTCATTGCAAATATAGTATTGTTTAGTAAAACTGTAAAATTTGACTGTTATTCATATTTACAAATAATTTCTTTTATGTTTAATTTATTAAACTTTGATATAATAATTATTAATTACATTAATTAATATTACAATCGTTAATATTTAAACTGGAATTTTATTCATTACAATTGATATTTGTTTGAAACTATAATTATTTGAACTTTTTTTTAGTGACTGATAGATTTTTTAAAAATCAATGTTTTAAATATAGGCTTTGATTGTATAAAATTTTAACTTCATTTATGCCGTGATAACAGTTTCTACTAAACGCTGTAATATTTTATGGAATACAAATTTTTGCCATTTTTACGCTTTTCAATAATTAAAACCGCGATCTTATACATCATATTTTTATAGATCACTCAAACAAAGTTTAATTTCATCAAAAGAGCGGTTCAAAAATATGAGCGGTTGTACCAAAATTTTGATTTTTTCAAACTTTTTCTATAGATACAGTATATGACCTAAAATCAACATGAGTTTCATTAATGAAATCGCCCTTTGACCTCTACGAAGGCTGGGATATTTTTTTAATGTTAAAACTTTAAAAATCAATTGCAAGAAAACTATTAGAGATAATTAAATAAAATTTTTGCTAAACTATCGGGGAAAATGTTCTTTTTATTTTATAAAAGTTTTAGAATTAAGGGTCTTGATAGACATAAATTACGCCGGAAATAATATTTAAACAATTTTTTAGATTGACAGACACACAAAAGTTATAACATAAGCACTCTCATAAAGGAGCATGCTAAAATGATTGTTTGCATCTCTCAATATTCTGATAGACACACAAAACATAACATAAGCACACTCTCTCATAAAAAAAGCCAGGTGGCATTTTGGCTTTGCTATAATTTGCCCAGTATAATTATTGCATAGAAAATTATTTAGTGTTAATTAATTTCTAGTTTTAATTAATTTTATTACAATTAAATCTCATTAGATTAGAGAATTTTATAATACAGTAATAAATACATATTTATAATTATTTCAATTGTTAGAATGCTATAAGTAGCGTTGCCAGACGTCCCGGAATGCCCGAGACAGTTGTCCCGTGTCCAGGGTAGACACTGTACTGTCCCGGAAAGTTTTTTAGTACAATTTCAGTAACTTTACTGAGTTTTGATGTAATTGAACTAACTTTAGAAATAAAATGAGTGCTAAAACATAAGCCAAATAATAACTGTAGCAAATATTGCGATATATTTGAACATTTACTGATAATACCTTAACATTAATAAATGATTCATTTATTCATCTGATGGAAATACAATTTTAAGATAAGCTATTTTATTCTAAAACTATATTTATATAAAATCTAAAATCACAAATATTTCTGATATTAACGGTAATTATGAAATTACAAGTCAATCGGATAATTGGCGTAAAACTCAATTTTTTGCTCAAAAGTTGCATATATTTTGGAACAATGTCCCCCAATTAGCCAACTGAGCGCCATATTTTATATGAAAAATTATGTAATACTTAATTATCAACCAATAGTTTGGGCTGAATTTCGCAAATTAATGCGCGAAAGTCTAATGCGCAGAATCCCAGTTGTGTAGAGATGGTTAGTAAGCCGGACATTGTTTTGGAAAGTTTAGCAAATGAATAATAATACTTGTATAGATAATGTAGAGATTTGCACAAAAGTCAAATTAAAAATTTTAAAGGTTTTTACAAAAAAAGTAGGTATTAAAATCTAGAAAATTAATGTAATATTATTTAAGAATAGAGAATTATATGAATAAAGATAAAAAGCATTCTATATTTAGACAATAAATACTTTGTCCCGGAATGTTCCGAAACTTTTCAATAATGTCCTGGAACCCCACGAAAAAATCTGGCAACGCTACCTATAAGTATTATAGAGTTTTAAGTAGAAAATGTTCACCACGAAACCCAGGGGTATTTTTCTGATTTCTGAAAAATTAATTTCTAAATTCTAAAATTTTTATATAATAAAGAGGACATCATTTGTGATTTTTCAGTGAAAAAATTTTTGAATTATCATTAACCGTTTTTGTGTAATTAATTTTTAAACTTTAAACTTTGTAAAAATCCTACCTCCCTTCGTGTGGGTTAAAGACCAAAATCATGAAATCATGAAGTTCTATTCATTTTCAGACATAAATCTTTAGAAAAAGTTTGAAAACAATTGGTGAAATAGGCAGACCTCTATTCAAAACCCGAACCGTTCTTAGTGTGAGTATATCTTTTTGGTGCCCATCCCTGCTAATAATACTTTAAATGAACTTTAAATACAATCTATTCTAAGTTTTGTACAGCTGTCATCAAATAGTTCTCCTTTAATCCCTGATGCGTAGGGATAAAAAATTAGGGACAGCATAAAAATTG
>JAUJYU010000404.1:0-13708 GCA_033995675.1 Nothrus silvestris
AAATTTTCAAAATCGGTTAATCCAGTCAAAAGTTATAAAGATTTTGCGAGTCAACCTAATTTCCGTGGCAGGTGTATATCAGCTGCAGCATAATCATTACATCATAATTTACTTATTTTTAGGATAATAACGTAGTTTATATAAATTTACTTTTATACAAATTATAAATGAAAAAATAAAGATAATAAGTTATTGCAGTTATTAAGGCAATTAGTCTTATTATAGAAGATATTATTATTTTACTGCATTTTTATGATATTTTCCTATTATATAAATTATATATAAATAATCAAATCCTAATATAAAAATAGGAAAATAGTAAAATACAAGGAAATCAATCTTGAATGTGGAATATACAACGATTCTGTACAAACTTGTAATAATTATTTATTATTTGAAACAATATCATATAATTTTATTAAGTGAATAGAACTATTTAATATTCATTATCATTTTATATTAATTTATCTCTAAATCTGAAAACTTCATAAGTAAATTTAATGAAACATTGTAAAGATGTCAAAATATATATGTGAACCGAATTATAGCGTAGAATTTAAAAATTTACCTTCGTTGGAAAATCAAACTATTAATAGAATTATAACATATAATTTTTATCGGTCACCACCTTTTATAAGTGTAAAAAACGAAAGCGGTACAAAATTTATATGTGGATCTTTATTAGCATTGTTAAAGCTCATTTCAGTAAATTATAATTACAGGTTTGTATTAATAATAATTTGATTTTTTTTATAAAAAAATTGAGTGATGGAAAATTTTAAAGTAATTTTAAATTTATAAATAATAATATCAATAAGATATTAGATAGGCAAGTTCGGAAAAGATAGGAGGTGAGTTAGAGTTGGCTGATTCAAGATTCCGGGTTCAAAATCCCCATTTTTTTAAGGGGGGTCTAAAATTAGAAAGAGGGAAGTAAAAATTATATTTTTACTTTAGAAATACCATACCTTGGCTTTTGCAAGTAAGAGTATTTTGGCTATACCCCCTTGCCGAATAAGATTTCACATATTCCTATCAATTTTAAAATAATGACCACTAGCTTTTAAAATAATTATTATATGGTGTGTTAATACCTAATGTTTTACTAAACCATTAGGTTAAGTACTAAATATCAATAAAGCATTATGTCGAATTTAAGGGTTTAAAAAATTATTACATTTTAACAAAAACTATTATTAAATCTAATTAATATATATTTATATTTAATTTTATAGTCTAATAAAGGTTTATAACATGAAACCTGAAGATTATCTGAATTCGAAAGTAGCTGTTTATTTATATCCAGTAACACAAGCATTAGTCGATATACTTAGAGGGGACTCAGGAAAACTATCTTTTAAATTGACACGAAATGTAGGCATAATATCAGAAGCACACATACTTTCAGGAGTCAAAGAAGGAAAAAGGAACATCTTTGATTTTTTTCAAAGCTTTGATCCAACTGTTTGGATAACAATCTTCTTATCAGTTATTATAATATCACTTATGATGACTATAATTAAAAGATCATTTCATGCTTTCTATAATAACGTTTGTCTATTGGCGTACTTTTTGTTTTCAGATGTTATACCGAAAATATATATACCAAAGGCTAATCCAGAACGAATACTATTTGGTTCTTATCTCTTATTTATAGTCGTTTTTCTCTCCTCCTTTTCTGGAGTTTTATTAGGATTTTTTATTCGAAAAATTCCTGATTCTGTAATCGATTCTTGGGATGAACTCTACTATAAAAATGATTTTCGGATAATTTCAACTAAAATGTCATTTCTTGAAAACTTTATAAAAGATAATCAAAATAATAGTATAGCCAATCATTTTCAATCTAAAATAACGAAAAGATTTAATTTTATATTAAAAGAGAAAGAGATTATATCAATTTTGAAAAATGCTTCGAAGAAAAACTTTGTGTTCTTCAACCGAAAATCTCTATTAGAAACTGTTTCTATAAAATACAGAAAAAATTATAGCAATCCTATTCATGTATCTAAAAATGGTGGAGGAATAGCCCCATATTTTTTTGGCTTGAATTTAAAAATTAATTCTGAAATTGAAATGCATATAAACAAATTGTAAATTAAAATTTTATATTTAAAGTATTATTTTATTTATAATATATATTAATTATAAATATATTTATTTAGAATCACAACAACTTTTGAGAGCGGAATATATGATCACTGGCTTATAATTATACATAAAATGTATAATGGATTCTACTATGAAAATGAATTATCAACAAATCATATTAAAATTTCAAGTTTAACCATATATAAACTTATTGGTGTTATTAATTTTTGGTTATACGTAAATGCACTATCAGTACTTGTTTTGTCACTTGAGATTTTAATTCAAATATTTATTAACAAAATAAAATAAAATTGATTAATCATTGTTTATAAAATTAATTTTCAACTCATATTATTGAATGGAATTGTAATTAGTTTTACTGTCTGTCTGTCTGTCTGTCTGTGTGCATTTAAACTTTAATTCTCACAATAATAATAATAATAATAATAATAATAATAATAATCACACATCAATGCCTTAATTGAAATCTATTTTATGCCTATAATAATAAATTTAGATATATATTTTCCCAAAATCCAGGCATATATATTTTTTGAATTTCATTTTTAAATTTTTTAGTTATGAATTTTTAATAGAAATTCTATTTCAGAATTGATTCGTTAATATTTGATCCCAAAAAGTCAGGCAATCATTTATAAGACATGGAAAATATCCGTCATCTCCTTTATATCTATCGTAACGAATAGTTAGATTGACATTTATTTCAACATAAGATGCAATTATATCTCCAAAGAGGTAATGGTATTTAGGCCATTTTCTGCATTTCAGATCAGGTGGGTTTCTATAAATAAATTTTAAAAATAAATTTCGAATAATAAAACTTTAATTCTATTTTTTATAAGTATAAATATTATTAATTATAAGAAGTGATATGCAAAGCTCGAGCGTTTGGCGCTCAGTTGGAAAAATTAACATAACTAAAATTAAGTTTAATAAAATTAATTTAAGGCAATGGTATAAAAACATATTTTCTATTATGTAGAGATATTATTTATTTAGCTCTTAAATTTTTATTAATAATTAGATAATAAAATATAAATCAAACCCATTTTTAGCGAATTGAGTCCATATTTTCATAACTTTTCTGCTCACAATCCTATCAGTTTTAGTCCAATTATTAGTCTTTTCACTCAAAGGTCTGCCAAAAACCAAAGGCAATTCGTCTTGATGCGTGGCATTCGCCCAAACGCTTCCATAAGAATATGATTTGGAATTAGCGTAAGTTAGTCTATACTGATATACATTTCCTATAAATTTCGAGTTCATAACAAGTTTAGCTCCGAATAAAACAGTCGGACAATTGAAATAGTAGTCTCCTATTGCATAACATGCTGATCTTCTCAATAGATTTGATGTCAATATATCTACTGGAGAGGTGTTAGGAAATGGATCCGTATATGCAATAGCTATAGTGTTCTTAATTTTACTATTACTAAGAATTATAATTATATCGTTATAAGTTGTATCTTTACTGCTATTCTGAATATAAGGTATTTGAGGATTATATCGATCGTTAAAACCAATTAAATGGTCAAAATATTGCAAATGTCCCTCCATTTCATTGTGTCCAATCAAAACGTTGCAATCTCTTTTGAAATCTCCATCTTTTAGTGCTTTAATCGGATCCTTTGGTAGAAATTCATCGCCAAAAATAGGCCTAAAAATAATCGGATCTAAACTAAATTCTATCGCTATTAAAATCTGCGCTAAATTTAGTTGATCTGCACTTAAATTCTTCAGGCATTGAACCCAATCATTATTATTGCAAACACTTGTTAGAAAATAATTTGAATTATTAGCAAATCTTTGCGAAAATAGCAGAGCTGTTTCTCTATCAGATACAGCCTCTCTTGTATAGGTTGAACCTAAGATACAAATATTATGTATTAATAATTTTAAATTTTGTAAATAGCCTCAAAAATATATTTTATATCCGTAATAAAAGTTTTAAGTTTGAAAGATTCAAACAATATTATATTATATTTTAATTAAATTAGAGTTTAAAAAGTCTAAATATTTTATTTCATTTCATAGACATTAAAATATATGTAGAGTTTTGAATGGAATTATTGTTTGCTATACAACAGCTATTCTATTGTTATTTCTGTACAGTTTCAACATTAAAAATATAAACTATTTTAAACAAAAATTTAATTTTTCAATTTAAGATGTTTAAAAGATATTTATTTTTAATATCTTTCTTACAGATCATATTACACTATCGCTATATAAAAATTAATATTATTTTCATACCTGATTGAATAATAGCATTTTTAAATGACTTTCTGGATATCGGAGACAATATATGATTACTAACAGAAATCGCTCCTGCACTCGAACCATAAATGCAAATATTATCAGGATCTCCACCAAAAGCTTCAATATTATCCTTAACCCACTTTAAAGCCAAAGCCTGATCCCAAAAACCAACATTACCGGGAGCTTCATCACTACCACCGTATAAATACCCGAATACACCTAATCTGAAGTTTGAAGTAACGACGACGACATCCCTTAGAGACAGTTGTGTCCCATCATAAACATTAAACCCTTCAACTAATAATGTGGCCGATCCTATCAATAAAGAGTCGCCGTGAATCCAAAACATAACCGGTAATTTACATGATTTTTCCAAACTCGGCGTCCATATATTGAGATAAAGACAGTCTTCGCTCATTAATGGTATATTTTGTGGTTGATAGCAAATAGGTTTGGTTTCAGTTGCGTAATAAGTGCTATTAAAATTGGATTTAGGAACTGGTTTTTTGAATCTCAATTTTCCAACGGGAGGCTCAGCAAAGGGAATGCCCTTTGAAAATAAAATAAATTGTAGATAAAACTAGTGTTGTTTCAGTTCCGTAGAATAGAATAGGAATAGAAATTAAAAAACTGGAACTGATACAACACTAGATAAAACTAATAAAGTTTACAATTGTTAAGTTATAATAGAATTTCTATATATATTAGTATATACAGTATAATCTGCATAATATACTGAACATTTTGCACAAAAATTTTATAAACTCAGTAATTTTTTGATTATTCTTAAAGTTTATTCAATTTTTTTGTTATTAATAAGTTATTAAGAATAACTTAATTTTAATTTTTATGAAATTATGTATGCATTATTCCTCAAAAAAATTGATGATTTATAGTAGGTTAAATTAAGTTTCACTTCTTGTTGACTTACGAGAAAATAATAAATAGATTTTCCTTTTATTTCTTTAGACAAGCCTTCCATTACTCCATTATTTGTGACCACAGTTGTAGCGGATGCTGACAAATAAATATTTAATATTACAATAATAACAAATAAACTATCAATTTTTAGCATTATTTTATACGTTAAAATTATTCACTATTACGAGGCTAATATGTGAAATAGTTAATGGTATATTTAAACATTGAAATACCATTGATGATAAAACAGGTTAATTATTAGTTGTAATATTGTAAGAAAACATAAATATATTAAAATGTTGACAATTTATTTCTTAAACATTTTTTTATTTGCAATAATAATAGTAGAAAAATGAATTTTAGCACATTGTAACCTTTGAACATTAAATGGCATTAAAGATATAGAACCTAGTATATAAAAAATATTCAAATATTATTAAATCAAATAGCTAAACTTCGAAAAAAATATAGATGCGATTAAAATTTTTGAATATATTTTAATATATGTGTATAGCTTTTTAAAATAAATAATTTAATTATTCATTTACTAATGCATTACATTAAAAATTATAATGCATTTTCAATTTATAACATAAATAAATTAAACGACTACTTTATGGATAAAAATAATAATGGATAATAGGTAATACTTTTAATAGTAGTATTTAAATTTGCATTGTGTGTGTTCGGGTCCCCTACGATTCACCGACACACGATTCACCGACAATACGATTCACCGACACATCTAAAATAAGTGTTTGAAACTGAGTCTAGCGCGCTGCCGCGCGCTATAAGTGTTTACCTACCCTAACTTAACTAAAATAACCCAATGGCAACATATTTTATCAATTGTAATACACTTATTTTAGGAGTGTAGGTGAATCGTGTTGTCGGTGGATTGTGTTGTCGGTGGATCGTGTTGTCGGTGGATTGTGTTGTCAGTGAATCGTGTTGTCGGTGAATCGTGTTGTCGGTGAATCGTGTTGTCGGTGAATCATGTGTCGGTGAATCGTGTCGGACCCATGCGTTCGTGTTAGTGTGACATATGTAAAAAAGATATGTCATGTCATAAATTTTAAGAGGCTTATTTTAACTATAATATAAGACAATTTAGAAAACTTTAACGTAGACTAATTATTTGTGATGGTATTAAAGAACACTTCGATAATTATTTAGAAATATTATATTTAATGTTTTTTGTGATCATTATTTTCTAAATCTAACATCGATACAATAATTAGGGTGACCACCTTAAAAATATTCGTAAACTGGACATAAATGTCGTCCATAAATTGCGTGCTGTTTTACAAAAATTGGGCCGTTCACAAATATGTAACGCTTTTATGAGGTAAAGCTATCGATGGGATTTGTGTTAAGCCATAGAAGATAATGTTAAATATAGCGTTGCATTGTGAAGGATGATGTTAATATAACATTCATATTGAAAAGTACTATAAGGTTATAGTAATTGTTTGAGCTTATAAGTCACACCTGTTTTCTATCAGCAAAACATTTCATACTTTGAAATATCTATTTAAAGCTATATCTATCATAAGCGAGACTTTATTTTCCTTAAACTGGACAAATAAGGTTCCAGTTTGCATTCATTTCAAAAGATGGACAAAAATAATTTTTCAATCAAAAAACTGGACAGTCCAGCCCAAAACTGGACAGGTGGTCAGCCTAACAACAATATATAATTAAATTAAAAGATTTTAAGTTCTTTAAAAAATTTTATGCATAATTCAACTATCAATAGAATGAATGATAAAATATTTCCAGATATCCATAGAATAAAAACATCAGACGTTTTAAATAATGATAAAAATTCTTTTTGTTTTAATTCCTGTTTTTGATAAGAGAATTCAATTTCAATTTCATTTGATATGTCTATCCAGTGATCATAAAGTCCAGACTCAAATGAATATAAAATTCTATTAAAAATATATACCAAAATGTTAATTATCACATATATCGTTAAATTAATATTATTAGAGGTCATTTAAATATTGAAAAATTTAGTACAAGTGATAACAAAAGTAAAAGGTCTTAATTTTGCTTGCATAAATTTGTAATGATAAAAAAGCCCTACACGTTTGAAAATTAAATTATGTGTTTTAATAAATACTACAGATGCCAACTCTCCAGCTTTACACTGGAGTCTCCAGCTTTACACTGGAGTCTCCAGCTTTACACTGAGTCTCCAGCTTTACACTGGAGTCTCCAGCTTTTTCATTCAATCTTTAGTCTCCTGTAGATCCCAAAGAAAATTAGAATTTATAGAGTATTATGTACAAAAAAAGGATAGAAAGTGACAAAAAAGTATCTATAACAATTTTTTTGTAAATTTTAAGAGTTTAAACTGGAGTTATAAATTGAAACTACAAGTCCCCAAGATTAATGATATTTTCATACCAATATCCTTAATTGTAAGAAGCCACTATTAATACATCTATATCATTTTGCCATTAAAGTTTGGAATATGTAAGCTTTTAACTTATGATTGCCTCCCTATGTAATGCTTACTTACTATATAAATAAGTTTTTTAAGAATATCTTTTTGAAAGTATAGTAAAAATTTAGGAATTTAAGAATTTAAAAAGTAAAAGCTAAGAATTCATTTTTTGTATATTTTATACAGCTTTAAAAATGAGATGATTTGTCAACTTTAATAAATACTGCTTATATATTTTGAATTAAAATATAACTCACAATTTGTTTATAAGTTTTTCCAATATATTATCAATGCTTGGGTTCAGAAATAAAAAGTAAGGAGAAATTCCTCCGCCATATTTGGATACATAAAGACTATTGTCAAAAAGCTTATTGTATCTTATTTTTATGATTTCTAATCGAGGTTTTTGACCAACAAATACAGATTTATGATTAGAAATATTAGTTAATATCTGCAAAGCATCTTTATATTTCAAATTCGTTTGACTTCGTTTGTAAAAATCGCGGGCCATATCATTAGAGTCATTATTATTTTTGATAAAGTTAGCCAAATATGAGATCACAATTGTGTATATCTGTAACTCTTTTCTAATGTAGAGTTCATCCCAGGAATCGATTACGTAATCAGGAATTTTTCGAATAAAAAATCCTAATAAAACTCCAGAAAATGCCGAAAGAATTACAATTATGAATAAAAGATAAGATGCATATAATATTCGCTCTGAAGATTTTTTTGGCAGATATTTTTTAGGCATAACTTTTGAAGATAATACGTATATATATAGCCATATGTTTGTAAAGAATACTTTTATTGATCTTTTAATTATAGCCATCAATAATGAGGTTATAACAAGTGACGACATGATTAATATCCAAACACTTGGTTCGAAGCTTTGGAAGAAGTTAAAAATATCTCTCTTTCCTGGTCTGACACCAGATAGAATATGTCCTTCTCCAAACACGCTAATATATCGGCTCATTTTATAAAAATTTGGCCCAACCTTTTCATCTATAAATTCAGCGATTGCTTGAGTAAATGGATGCAAATATACTGATATTTTAGATTCCAAAAAATCGGTTGCATTCATATTTGTCACACTAACCAAGCTATAACAATTTTTATAACATTAATTATAATTAAGTTAATATAAAACAAATTTATTTTATTATGTCTCATTTTTTCACTGCTATGTACAGTCTGAGAATTTACTAACTGAGACTTATTATTTGAGATATACTTTATGATATATCAATGATTACAATGTTTTACATTCAACTCTATGATTAATATAAAATTATAAGATAAACAGTTTAAACTTATCAGGTATAGAGTATTAATGCATAACATTACAATCTTAGATATAACATAAAGTATATCTCACATAAAAAGTCTAAGTTAGTAAATTCTAATGCAGTATACTTATGAGTAAAACAATAAATAATAAATAATTTTATATTGATGTTTTTTATTATTCTTTATTATATAAGAAGGTAATTTACAATATTGTACAAAATTATAATAAAATACTTTACATAATTTATAATTAATGGAAGAGAGTATATACTTTAAACATAATACTTACACAGTCTACAAAAACTTTCTCAATTTATTATTAATGCAAACCTCTGTAATACCTGTAATTATATTTAGCCGATAATAATTCTACGAATCCAAAAAATGCTCCGCAATATATTTATGAATTGTTTTTACTCTGAACTGCACTTGAGAAAGGTGGTGACCAATGAACAGTTAACGTTATGATTTTATTAAGCATCTGATCTTCATATGATAGCAATTCATCAAATTTCTTAATATTAATTGCTTTGCAAAAACCTCTAGACATTTTAATTAATTTAAAATAAATTTTATCTATTTTTATTAAAGAGAATCAAGTTTCAGAACTATATAAACTTATTTTTATTGGTACTTCTTAGATTGTTTACTAGTTTATTTTAATGAAAAAATGCTTTTAAATCGAATATAGATGTATTTTTTTCTAAATCTATGTTGTATTGCAAGATATAAGTAAGCATATATTTATTACATTAAAAGGACTTATCTTTTAGTAACTTTTAATATTCAAAAGCATTAATATATACCTATGTTAGCACATTTTTACTAGTACACATCATAAAAAACCAAAATTAATATTTTTGTCATTTAATATTTCTTTAATAATTTTGATTATATATTTTTTCATTAAAAGAAGGTGCATTAACATTATTTTGCAAAACTAATGATGTGTTCCTTGATGATAAAATATAACTTAGCCTAATATAATTCAATTTAATATAACTTAGAGGCTCTTAAATACAAGAATGCAAGAATAGCAAATAAATTATGTAAATTATTTTTAAATGATTGATCAAAATGAAGTAAATATTTTTTATCTGTCTAAATGATTCTAATGGATGCAATCGATTTCAATACACTATCGACATATCATTTGATTATGCCATTCAACTTATTTGTATAAATATTTTTAGTGCTGTCTTTTAACCTCATCTACATATGAATGTCAGTTTGCTATAGAGGCGTATCTCAAGATATAAGGTTTTTTGGATTATTACTGAAAATGATAGTTTGAAATATCCTTTATATAATACTAAATTTTCAGGACATCATTCAATGGAAAATATATGATAATTTCGGCGATTTTGTAGAACATATTTTCTATTGAATTCAATACAAAGCATTTAAAGTGTTGCAATGTAATGCGAATGAATGTGTTAACTGCAGAAATGCATTGGAAAGTATAGCACGAGATTATATAACAATTGGAAAATTTAATAGAAATTTAAAGTTAATCTTTAATGATTGTTAAAAAATGAAAATTAGAATCTATTCGTTAACACTTTAAGTAATTATTATAATATAAATATAAAAGTATTTGAAAATTTTATAGATTTGATTGAAATATGTATTTATGATATAGATTAATGTTAAATATTATTAAATTTAATTAATATTTTAGTTAAAATGTGTTTATAATATTGTTTATTAACTTTAAATAACATTTTACTATATTTAAAAAAGTTTAAGCGCTTTATTTATAACTCATAACTTTAAATGCGTTTTTCTCATTTTAATGCATTTTGCGATACGTCTCTATAGCAGCTGTCATTCATATATACACAAAAATGAATATTTGTTTGCCTTATGTCTGCTGTCGGTCAAAGGCGGTCTGCGGGTCAGAAACGGATATAAAAATAAAATTTTCATTTTGTAAAAAACAAAAAAGAAGTCCTCACAGCTCACCACCACTCCTGCGGTACTATCGTTATCTCAAACAGTCCTTCATTTTGGTAAAGGTCCGAATCAGTCATTCCGTACTGTGAAATTTTATAGAGGAAAAAAAGATTAGTCCTGGGAATGGAATCCACGCACCGCCACTATATTTCTATATTTATTTGTTTTAAATGATACACAAAATGCGCGCACTGCAACACTATTGGACCTTCTTCTGGAAGGTTCTGGACATCTATCAGTTAAAATCTCTGACTTTATTGCGGAATCGTTGGTCTGAATTACAGAAACTAAGCCCAGGCTTAGGTTGGCAGTACTGATTGGGTGGTTTTTTAAGTTTGGTTTTTAAGTCTAGTTTTCCTTACTTTTTCCTTACAGAAGTAGAAGAAGTTTCTTTGTATCGGACATTTAGGTCGGAGTCCGGGGTTTTATAGGCGATCCAGGGCTTACTAAGGATAACTAAGGAGGTTTTCCTCTCCTTGTTGTTACTTTGGTGTTCAATACCGTTACAATAGAGAAAGCTTTCTTTTTTTCTTTTATATAAAATATTTGTTAAATATTATTTTGTTACAGTTTTTCAATTTTTGAAATATATCTGTATATTAAACATCTATTAAATTTTTTTATTACAGTTCTTAAAGTTACATGTTTAATGTAATAAATAAAACTTTATGACTAAACAATGCCAAAATAACTCAATACAATCAGACTTCAACAATTCATAATTTATTGATTGATTTTTAAAGCTCAAATTGTAAAAAATGAAAGTGTGCACAACAGGTTCGGTATCTCATTTCAAAGTTTAAATATACGTTTAAGTATAAGAACTACTTAAAAACCAATTTTTTCTTATTAATAGCTTTATTTAATTTAATTAAAAGATAGGTTAAATCATGTAATAATTATAAAACTATTTAAGATATTTATTTCATTTTATTTCAAGTTGATATACTCAATCAAGTGATAGCAAATATTGATAAGTCACATATATTGTACAGTTATTATAAATTAAGATGAGAGAATTTTCCACTTCTATGAAACATCATTGAAATACTTATCGTTATGTAATCAAATACTTGGTTCCGACAGGATACAAGTGTATTACAATTGATAAAATATGTTGCCATTGGGTTATTTTAGTTAAGTTAGGCTAGGTAAACACTTATGGTGCTAGGCTCAATTTCAAACACTTATTTTAGGTGTGTCGATGAATCGTGTTGTCGGTGAATCGTAGGGGACCCAAATATTTATATGAAATGGAATGGGTTTTATATAAACTAACCTAAGAAAATTAGATAAAGTCGAAAATATTTATTCATAATCAAAGAATTACAAACAGAACTGCCTGAGAGGATATATGATTTTTTAAACTTTTCAAAATTGAAAAATTGACATTAAATATGAAGCTTATGAAGAGTAAAATTAAATACAAAAAAATTCAAAAATATAATGCCTGAGAGAAGATATGATTTTTCTAAAATTTAAAAATTGAAACAATTATTGGATGTTAAGGAATAAGGGCACATTGGGTTTCTCAATTGTTGGCGCTTGATTGGCTGAATTGGCTAAATTGAAAATCAGACTGACTGTGTTCGGACAAAAACTTTAATATCAATATAAAAGTCGAGCTTTGCTTTGGAATTGAGTCAAATAACGCGAGTGTAAGACAGCAATTAATTGGGACAATGTTAAATTTCAAAAACGGCACTAAATAAAAAGCTTGAAGAGCTCTATGAAGAGTAGAAGTGAATGCAAAAAGAATTTTATAGGAATATAATTTCTGTAAGGATATATGATTTATAAAAGTTTTAAAAATTGGGACAATTGGGAAAATATGAAATTTTAAAAAATTAGAATAAAATGAAAATCTTATGAAGAGTAGAATTCAATGGAAAAAGAATTTCTCAAAAATATAACGCATGAGAGGAGATATGATTTTGTAAAATTTGCAGAATTGGGACAATTGGGGAAATATGAAATTTTAAAAATTTGAATTAAATAAAAAGCTTTTGAAGAGTAGCATTGAATGGAAAACGAATTTTTCTAAAATATAATGCCTGGAAAGAGATATGATTTATCAAAGTTTTTAAAATTGACAAAAGTGAGAAAATATTAAGTTTAAAAATGTTAAATTAAATTAAATCTTATGAAGAGAAGATTCGATTACAAAAAAATATTATAGCTAAGTTTCAAATATAATATTGTAAATAAATATAAAATTGTAGTATATTTTATTTGAGTATTTTTTTAGATCGGACTTATGCTAAAACTATTAAAGTTTGGGGAACGGTTTTTTCATCGACATACTTTTTTTCAAACTTTGTCCGAACACCCGAAAATTATTTACCGAAACTTGTTTTTTATTATAAATTTAATATATGTTTATCAGTTAGAACTTTTTCATCCCAGAAAAATTAAAAATTTAAAATCGCATTGAAATAACAAGAAATAAACAGTTATTTCAAATTTTTTACTGAACCGAAAAATATTTTCGAAAAGTTTTTTAAAAAAATTAATTTACAATGCAAGGGACTTAGTATTACATAAAAAATTTAATAATATCTTAAAGAAAATTTTTTGAGAGATTTACAATTTTGGTTATCGACTTTATACATCTGGATAGACATCCGTGGTCTTATATTAGTTAGTTATGGCAAAAGCTGAAGTTTTTCTTAAATAATATATTTTCATATTTTTATAAGAAAAAACATATTT
>JAUJYU010000405.1:0-13694 GCA_033995675.1 Nothrus silvestris
TAAAATATTTTTGAATAACTAATATTTATTTTAAATAACAATTGGAAAATTGATTTATGTTTACTGTATAGTATGTTTGATAAGTCCGGTATCATTTTGAAAAGTGTAGTAAAATTTTAAAATGTTTGAACTGACTTTTGCTAAATACTGCACTGTATGTGCTATTCAATGATCTTTATTAACTATAAAATAATTTTTAGGTAAATTTACTATTTTAGTTGACTAAAGAAATTCTATTACAGGCTAAAAGTCTGATATCTTCTTAAAGTAACACTTTTACTATTGAATTTGAATCTGAAACAGCGTTGGCAACTTTTATATCGAATAAACTATTCACTCAATTAATCTGCTTTAATATTATTCTGAATTATAAAAATAACTAAATTGGATAATTAGATGGTTGTTTAATATGTGAACTGTATTAATATCCTATTCTACTCTTGCATTTTCTATTCTAAAAGTGTTAGTAAAAAATAGGCTTTTTTACATTATTTTTGTAATGTTAAAAATCCTATTCAGCTCTAATGCTTTTTGAGAATAAAATGCTTTGAATATGAGTTTTAACATTACATCCAATTATTGAATTAAATGAACAACAGATGTCTCATTAAGTTCTATATCTTAATAAAGCTTTTTAATTAATTTATTAGACATAATACACATATTATATAACGTTAAAGGGAATGGAGAGTCAATTTTAACTATAATATAAATTAAAATAAAATAATTATCTCATTAAATATTTTTAAAAATCTTACAACATAAAATCATACAAGTCTAAAAAGCCTAATTCAATATAATTATAGATTAATCATTATGTTATATAAAATTTACTAAAAAATACTTAATTAATTGCTTAAAATGAATGGTGATTTCAAAGATCTGTTGCGGAACTTATTGTAGATTATAAACAATAAAAAAGCAATTTTTTATGAAAATAAACATATAAGACCTGTATACCTTTACAAAGAGTTGTACTCAACACACAATTATTGCGGTAAAGGTATTCACTGAGAGAATAACATCTTCGATGATATTCTGGTTGACAATAAAGTTCATAAGAATTAAGAAATATTTCAATTAGATTTCAAACTAGACTTTGTTAACAAACTTAAAAACAAAAAGTGGAAATCAATAGGTTTTATAAAAGTGCAGCTCTTTATAGAAATAAAGATAACTCTAAGGATACTTATTTGAAGTTAGATGACTGGCACACAAGTGTTGTTAATTCTTCAAAACCAATGCCGAAATAATATCAAATGGTCTTAATTATGAAGATTTTATGGCATATTTGTTGCATTTCTGGTATTATATAAACATCAAATCTTTATTATAATATCAAAAATGCAAATAATACAACACAACATTTATTAGACCCTAAATAATCACTTCTATATTCACGTAATTACGAGTATTAATGACAAAAACATAATTAATATTTTCAATAAATAAATGATAACTTTTATCTCTTTTTAAGTGAAGAAATAATCAAATATTAATTTTTAATACAAAAAAATGTTAACAATAGAGAAAAAAAAATGATTATACTATGTAATCCTCTATTGAGATCTAAATAGAAATAATGATTAGCCAAATACTATGCAAATAATTCGCAGCACAACTTATTATTAGATTTGATGAATTGTTATATAAGAATCATTACGTTATATTCATTTTTCAAGAATCTAAATCTTATATTATGTCAAATCTTATAATCAAATATATATATAATTAGGTTAATGAATATATTTTATATATTTTTTTAGTAGCTGTAGTTTAATTACTATTGATTTTCTATTAATTTTTTATTTCGTGATAAACTTTAATTAATAATAAATAGGAAAATCTATTTCTCATTTAATAAGAAAGTATAATATAATATAATATGCATATTATATGTCATTAAATTGTTGTTTGTGCTAAAAAAGTAGATAAGAATTGCATAAAACTATAGCTTCATTACAATACAATTTCTATTTATATAAATTTATACTTATTTTGAAAACAATGAATTTGCAAAAATTTTTAATATTTTAGCTTCTATTTTCAGGTTCTCATTAAATATATAGTACTTTAAGTATAAAAGCATAATATTGATCTCAGATTTTAATGAAGCTTTAATATTACTATTTATATTGATTTTGTAATTAAGATATCGCCTATTTTTCATATTAAAATAAATTTTAAAATACTATAATTTAAAATCAATTGTAGTTATCGTTGAAAAATATAAATTTTTTTATTTATATTTATACTCAAAAAATTTAAAACTAAATAAGTTTAGTTTTTGTTATTTTATTTTTTAATTTACAGAATCCCAGAATTTTTAGATTAGGACAAAACTAAACATAAATTACAATATTTGCTAACTTTTAAAGTAAAAATAAAAATAAATACAGCATAAGGTCTCTTCTAAACATATATATAGTCAGTCATATAATGTCCGTATGCTATTGAGGCGTATCGTAAAACACAATTTTAAAAATACGATTCAAAAATTATTAATTAATTAAATGAGATTACTATTAAAGTTAATTGAATTGCTATCAGATTACTTAATCAATAAACTGCTCAAACTTTAGTTGAAACCGATATTTAAAATTTTAACAACTAATAGGTTTGATATTTATGTAAAACAAAGAAATTTATTGAGAGCGTTTTGGCTTAATTGCAAATTATAGACAATCGTTTCGGAATTCTTGAAACGTGTCGTCAAACCAAAAGCTTGCTATTAAACATTTTTCAATAGTATATAGACTTTTATCTAACAAATTTTTCTTTCAAATTATTACTTATTTTTTGTATTTATAATAAATACTAAACCATCAAAACAAAAATATAAAGGGATGATTGATTGATCTGTCTCTGATCTGTTAAATGATTGTCTCTAATTTCCAATTAAGTCGAAGCGCTCGATCTCAATAATAAAAAAGCTTGCACGCACTGCAACACCGACACCGAGTTATGGGACACCCTATAGAAATCGATTAATTGAGTTATAAATCCTGAATAATCTCCCTATTAATAGAGCACGCGGTTTATTATCAGATGAAATATTTTGAATAAAATTTAAATAAATTCAATTGCGCTCACAATAATATTTGCAGATTTAGTTTACATTTTATTTAAATCGCTAAAACTCCAAATAATTTAAGAATAAAATGATATAAAGCCATGAAAACAAAGAATTCAAAGATTATTTTATTATTAAATATTTGTTGAAGAGTAAGTAATTTATATTATTTTGATATAGAAATAGAAACATTAGTTGACATTATTTTTTTAGTTTGTATTAAACAATCGGAACATAGAGTTCACTCGGAATGGACTCAATATAAAGGTCTTGATTGGGATGACTGTGGACTCACTTCTGTTCCCATTAAACATCCAGTCATTCATCCGAAGGAATGCTTTATACAAAACATAACAAACAATACGAGTTTGCAATACATTAATGGAAATGAAGTCGTAATTAAAGACATGAAGTAGTCAACACTCGTATAAAAGGGGGACAATTGGCCAATCGTTTTGAGGCCCCATGGGCTGCATGGCTGACAATTGGGAGGTTTTCGATCTGGCCTTTTGCTTATTCAGAGGGCTGAGGTTGTAGCGGATCTATAATTAACAATCGCAGGATCCTGACAGCAGCGCATTGTCTAATGTAATAAATTTATATACTTTTATGTGTGTATGTGTATTAATAAAAAATGTTTAAAATATCAAAAAATTTAATCTCTAATTAGCAATTAAGCAGAAGCGCTCGTTCTAAATAATTAAAAGCTTGCACGCATCTCAACAACCGGTACCGACTTATGGAAAAATCTATATAAATCATCGTCACAATTATTATTATGAAGGCCATGTATTTTGTACTACAACCTAATATTATATCTCTGCGGGGATTAGATATTCTGTAGGAGGCACGTTGCTACTGAATAGGATAAATAGTATACATCTTTGTTTTTTAGATAGACTAGGGGGGCAACCCGTTTCTTCGCAGTTCAGAGTCTCATTACATGTTGTAAACCCGTTGTTTAATAAATCCCTTAATCTTATTCCACAACCTGTATTAACTTTTAATTACGAAAATATTTATCTACTTATCCGATAGCAAACATATCAGAATTTAAAGCAATTTGGGATAGCAAAGACATTATATATGCAGTATATTTGATATACAGTATAAAGTTATTAAATTTAATTTAAAGGTTATCTATAAAAAAATTTGAAAAAATCAAAATTTTAGCACAACCGCTCATATTATTTTGAGGCTCTCTTTGTCAAAATTAAATTTGCTATTTTAATTGTTTCTAAATTCCAGATTTTCTCTATATAAGAAAAATATAATCAGTTATCCCAAACAATAAGATTTAGGGTCCTACATGATTCACCAACACACGATTCACCGACAACACGATTCACTGACACTCCTAAATTAAGTGTATTACAAGTGATAAAATATGTTGCCATTGGGTTATTTTAGTTAAGTTAGGGTAGGTAAACACTATGGCGCGCGGTAGCGCGTTAGGCTCAGTTTCAAACACTTATTTTAGATGTGTCGGTGAATCTTGTTATCGGTGAATCGTGTGTCGGTGAATTGTAGGGGACCCAAGATTTAAGCATTTAAATAAATATAATTCTTAGAATATAATTAAAGTTTTAAATAACACATTAATGCCATAGTAAACACAATGCATATAAACTAAACATTTGTTCCTTTGAAAATATTTCACATGAAAATAGTGTTTAATATTTAAATTCAAATAATCAATAATACAACAAAATTGCATAAGATTTAGTAATAAAAGCTCCCAAAAAAGTGTTATTAGATTAAATAGAAAATTATGGATTACAAATATTTTTGTTACTATGAATTAGATGCTTCATATTTATATTTTACTTATAAAGAACCTAATATTCCTTAACACTAATTTATTTCTAACAAAGTATTCTTTATAATGAGTAAATATCTTAAATACTGCATACTATTGGATAAATCTGAAACAAGTGAAGCAACTAATGAAAGTCAACTTTTAATAGGGATATATCCTCATGAGGTTTAATACAACAATAATTTAAACATAAATACTATAAAATTCATTTTTATTATGTTTCTTAGATTTTAGCAAATGAACAAAATAATCGCTATATATGCAGTGTTTTTAACTATATGTTTCATATTCTAGAGGATAAGTTAGAAGAAAGGTATTAATGTACAGAGGCGGCATAAATAGCATGTTGAACTTTGAATATATATTTCTTTGATAAGACTTAATCTTTTGTGATAAAGACTTTATCAAAAAAAGGTTAAATCTTATCAAATTCATATATATTGAAAGTTGAACATGTTATTTATGCCGCCTCTGTACGGCTATACTGTAGATTCCTAAACTATAAGGGCTACAGATATAAGACCGGTATCATTAGAACCGGTATGACCTCAGGGTATGCATAGGTGAAGAAAATTTGCCGAAAAGTGATTAAGTGGTGAAGTTACGGCGGTCAGTGGCAAATGTTACCGAAATAATGGCTTTATATGGAAAAAATGATTTTCTGTTAACAAACAGAGGGCAACCGTGTCTTATTAAAATATTGTCCTCATGAAGTGACCCTTTGACCATTGAATTTTGTTACTAGTTCTTTATAAATTTATTTTCTTAAAATTTCAAGACAGACAATACTCATTAAAGTTGTAGATTTGTCACAATGAAAGTCTTATTAAGCTTAGGATTGCAATTGTTGTATAATTGAATTAAGAAGTAATTTTCTTTTGGGTAAAACTTTTGTCCTCTCAACACTCGACGGATCCAATGAATCCCAATTTATAAGAACATAATTCTTTTGTAAAGAAATCTCATAAATACATTTAATGTCACGATATTAATAAGAATTGTAATATTATAAGAATTCATTGCAATTTATTCATTCTTTCGTTAATAACTAAGTTAAGCCGCAAGACTATAAGGAGCAAAACGTGTTGCAACCAAAATATAATAAGCGTTTGTTAGCTTTTAGTAGCAAAACAACACTAAAAGAGATATTTATTTTCATAAAGTGATGTCTGTTGAAAAGCCATATGGGATGAAACAGAAATAAAGTACAGTAGAGTTTATCACTTAAACACTAAGCCAGCTTCCGATATGGCTCACGAATAATTCAGAGCAAAAGCTAATAAAACAAGGCTATGTTTTTCTTGAATTAAACTTGTTATTAACATATCTTAATGCAAGAATTCATCGCAAAGTCTCCACTGTTAGAATCTTGAGATTAGTTCAACTAAAACCTAAGCAATATTTACATTAGAGATATAAACAACAATAATGTTTACAGAAGATGAGATTTATACACTTTTATACACTTTATACACGTGATAATAGCAAGAGATAAACTTTATTGTTAAGTAACTGCTAATCTCTGCTTTACATTATTTTCTCTCGTTTTAACTCAAGTAATTTCAATAGTTAAAGATCTCGCCTGTTGTGCAACTCATTTGAAACATAATAACTAACAAATTAACATTCAAATAAACGTGAAAAGATAGCTTACGATTCATAAAGTTTGAATGTTAAATTTTATTATTCAATTCAGTTTTGAAAAAAAATTATAATATCTAACAAACTTTAATTAGTAAATTGATTTAATGTAGCTTAAAAATAATCATATAATTTGTTTATTAGCACAGAATGTGTTTGAGTGTTCTTTACTGAAACGCATTGTAACTGACAAACAAAAAGTTGTAATAAAGTATCTTTGATTATCTACTTATGTTTGTGTTTAAATTTATTATCAGATGCTTTTGAAATTGGATTTAAGCCTTAGATAATCCACATTTAATAACATTCACATTAAAATAAGATAAAAAGAAAATAGATTTTATAACAATGAGATAAATACCATGTTAGATATTTATACCATTTATACAATATTTACAAAGAAACTGTATATATACAAATTGTATTATATATTCCAAGTAAAATTTTCAAAACTTGAGTTTATTGTCTTTTTTCTGAAACCGTTAATATTTTTACTCAAATTATATTATTTTATTTGAGTTGAATTATTGGTTATTTAATAATTGTTAAGTTATAACATATCAATTCTATTAACTGCCGGAAAGAACCAGATTTTAAACTAAATTAGATTTATTTTTAAAACCGTATTCCTTATAATGGATTTTGTCTTTATTTCTGGAACATTTGCTTTTAAAACTAAGAAATGCAGTCAATCTTTACGATTTACTTTTAAACCAAAACATCAATTTCTTTCTGGTTTTTTCAGTATTAAAGTCTAAACAACTCTTTAATACAAAAATGAGTTTTGAAGGAAGAAACTTATAGTAGTTCACACTTTAATCTTATATTGCATTTCATATTTCAATAACTAACTGGTCACAACAATTTCAATTTATGGCTATAAACCAAGTCATCCATAAATATGATGCAAATTTACACTACCTTTTTTTAATATGGCTTTTATTGTCATTACTATTGCGTTTTCTGTTAATAAATCTTAAAATTTATTTAAATCGCTTTTTCAAAACCACTAATGATAGAAAATTTAAACAACAATAATATAATTCAAATTATTTTTTATCAATAATTATGTAAATTTTTAATATTCATATATCATTCAAAAACTTAAAAACTAAGTTTATATTCTAAAGTATAAGAAATTTGAATAAATCTTATGAATAAATTGGAAGTATAAAAAACAATAATTGCACTCATGAAATAAATAGATATAAAGTTTTATATTAGATATATTTAGAATTTGTGATAAAAAGAATATTTTGTTATACTTTGATATAAAGTGATAATTCTTTATTTATTAAATGCAATTTCATTGGTGTTATCAGTAGTTTTTTGTATGTTTCACTTCCGTACGATTTTTTTTGCCTTAAGTAAAGACTCTCTGAAGGCTTTATTGTTTTCACTCGAAGAAAAAGCAATAAAGAGCTGAATATAAATTGATTTGATTTTTGCAATCAAACTAAACCATTGGTATCATTAAAAGGAAAAGAATTGAATACAAATGGAAGAATATAAATAAAATTCTTTTTCTATTATTATAATTCTTTTGCAAAAAATAAATTTAAATAACTTAACATGTATTAAATTTTGATAATTTATCTTAAGAAAAACCTTTGTTATTCATGTATTTTTGGTAATATTACTTATATTTATATATATATATATATCTATATATAAGTATATATATAAGTATTACTTAAAATATAGATTAAGAAAACATGCAATTAGTTGTTGAGGCAAAGGTGCAAATAATAGCAAAATAACGCAATCACGTGCTGAATAACTGCATCTCATTTAATACTCTGAGTTTTGTTGAATAACAAATTTATGGAAAATTTTATTCAAGAAAAGAGGCTAATGCTTAGGTCATTAAATATCAAATTTCAAAATAATGTTAGCCAACTTTTTGATCACTATTTGATGTCTTCTCAATTGCATTTGACATAAGAGAAAATGCTTTTTTGCCGATTGATTGACTGTAAAACTAATGGACAATATATTTGTGATATTGTTCTCCGTGAACTCAAATGCAATCAAAATCAAGTGAAGCACTTATTTTATTTTGTACTATGTATTAGTTATATTAACCGCTTGACCTCTATATCAAATTTCAAAGATTCTGTATTTTCATGTCTCACTATTGAAAGCCCAGTCGTTTAAGAGTTTTTCTGCAAATAATGTTTTTTTATTCAATCCAATGATTTCTATTTCGATAGTCTTTCTGTTTAGTAATCGAGAAGAGTTTCAAATATTATTTACTCTCACTTTCAATTCAATGTAATGTAATGTCACGCAATTTTGACACTTACTTATCATTTCAATTATAAGTTGTGATAGTATTCATATCTCAGCACATCTTCCAAAGGATAAACATGAGGAAAAAGTGGAAAATATATTTTCTCCAATTGCATATTTATTCAATATATGACTTCATGTCGACTTTCAAAGTCTGATATCTTTATAGTTGGAAATTATTTTTAAATAATAGGATACTTTCGAGTTTCAAAATAGGGATAATTATATTTTTTACCCATTTTGAAAATAACTATTAATTTCGTTAAAGGAACTCATTTTATGAGTAATAATACGAGTACAGTATAAATAAATTATTATCCCATAAATTTTTTTGCATCCCATGCAAGTTAATTGAATGACTAAATTGAATTTGTTTAATATTTGAGAATACCATTGAAGTGATGACAGCTTTCAGTTAAACAGTGTTCTGTTTCAGACATTATTAATAAATAATATGAAGAGAATATTTGTATTGATGTGACTAATAATGATGGAAAATAAAATTAAATAAATGGGTCACAGAAATTGAGCCAATAAATGATCCACAAATGTAAACTACTTGAATAATACTAGTATTAATACTTAGAATCTTGGATTCATATTTCTATCAACTCAGCAAAAGTGCAAATTTGAGAATTAAATTAAGCAAATATATAAATGGCATAAATATAACTGTCTTTTATAAGTTTATTATAATCGAGGGAAAAATTCGGAAAATATCATTTTTTTATGTATTTTATATAAAATACAGTACTTGTATTTAATAATTGAAAATCATTTTTATTAAGTTAAGTTTTTTATTTAAAATATTATTATTTTATGAAATTAAATATGATTTGAATTATTGAAAATATTATTAGTTATAAATGGGAAAAGTAATAATCTTAAGTGTTAGCACTCTCTCCATAACGAAGTTCTAACTATAATTAAATTGATTGAGAATTATTTTTTTCACGCTCTGATAGATAAAAATCATTGCAATTCAATATAATATTAGTAAAGTATAACTACAGTCACTTATTTAACAACACTCTTGAGACACATTTATCTGATTGCATAACCTTAACATTAAGCAAACTCCATATTATATAACCAATAGAGGTCTCAAGTTTTTCTTATGAGAGTTTAAAAAGGAACTAAATTTGATAATTAAGAGTAGGATAAGATTAGTTGAGGTAATTTTTCTATTAATTTTAAGAATGATTTTTTCCTCGAGTTCTTCATATGGTTGAAAATTTAAAGTAAATTTTGTACAATTAATTTAAAATTTATTAGTGAAAAGATTAACAGCATTTTTCATTTGTATCTGAGACCCATTGCTTGGAATGAAGCAAAGCTACGGCTAATATATAAAGTCATTACATCTGGTTCTGAAAAAATTGATATAAAATTATGAAATTCTTGCTAATGTTGCCCAGTAGGTATCGTGGTCTGCCTTGAGCCACATAGGTTGCGGATTCGATCCCCGCTCCTGACCTGTTAAAACCAAAGTATTTATTCTAGTCTTTCTGAACTATACATTAATAAGTTCGAAGATGAACAGTTATAGTTCATAATAGGGATGCCAACTCTCCAGCTTTTTCACTCTACCTCCAGTCTAAAATTCAGAATTTTAGAAGGGTCCTCCTCTAATTTATATAGCTAACTTCCTTTTAGTATACTTTTTCCAGCTTTTAGGACAAGATGAGTTGGCAACATAACATCGTATATATAAAAGGTCTCTTTGGAAGAATAGTTTTCAATGATATAATAGTTGTATATAAACTAAAAGAGTTCCTGAAACAAATATAAAAACATAAAACATACCTGTATTGAGTTCAGAGGAAAGGAATAGATCTCGTGTCTGCACTATCTGTTCTGATATACATGTATTAATTGTAAAATTGAAAAAGGTGAAAATTTGAAACTTTTATATGGTAAATATAAGAGTACTTTTATATGGTAATGGTAGATCAAGATTCAAAATGAAATATGACAATTTCTCCACAATTCTTAAGATACGTCACCGTATTTGTTCAACGAATCACATATTATGAAACTTTAAATAACTTACTTTATTTAATCTCAAGTTAATAATAATTAATACCCAGTGGGACAGTGGGAATCTCGTTAATCCATTCATGCGCGTCACTAATTAGATGAATAGGCGTTTGGTTTCAGATAACCTCTCTATCAAAGAGAAGGTTACAAATCACTAACGCAAGCATTTAGTTAGCATATGAAATCATAAGTTCAAAAATTATAATTAGTATAGTTGTGAGGAATCTTAGATTTAGATACCTGTACTTATATTATAATTCCTATTCAGATTAAAAATTCAAGTAAATAATGTACAGTCAAGAAAAATAAAGCTTTCCTCTTATCTCAATATTCCTTTTGATAAGACTTGGATTAATTCTCTATCAAAATTTGAATCTTAAATGATTCATCAATTTTGTTACAATTAATATTCGATTCACATTTTGATAAAGACTTTATCATAAAATTGAAAGTCTTATCAAAAGGATTATTGAGATCTAATTGAGATAAGAGGAAAGCTTTATTTTTCTTGACTGTACATAAATAGACGTTTTCACTGAAAACTCTAATGTAAATTTGCATTAAAAAATTTCGAGAATTGATTGAATATATGATCGATAGTACTCTCGAAAATAGTACCCTCTAGTTTAAATATAATACACATACTGTAGTAAGTTATATATACAGGGATACAATATTTCATCCAATAACTGTGACCATCATTATTATGTACAATATATGCCCAGTGCCGGATTAAAGGCAGAGCAAATGGAGCAGTTGCTCCAGGCCCCCGCCGGTGAGCAGTTGCTCTAGGGCCCCCACCCGGCAGGGGTCCCCGTAACGCAGTGAAATGGTAACTAACATATTAACTTCGTTGTAAGGAAAAGAGTTTCTTCAGTTTAGGAACTTCATCAAATAACCATGTTCGGCATTGGAGTCCCAGAAAATGATCCGAGATCACAAAATGGAAACTGTGTTCTCTCCGAATTTACTTGTGCCTGCCCATCATCAACTGTAGAGCTGAAAGGTCATTTTCGAAAGTGGCACGTATCAAAAATGAACTGAGGACAAGCATGCTCAATTTACAGCTGAACGCTTTGGCGCTGATGAGTGTAGAAAGAACAGTTCTTCGCAGCATAGACTTCGATGATGTAATTAATGACTTTGCTGGAGCAAAAGCGCGGAAGGCTCTTTTTTATAAATAAGGAACTGAACCAAACAACTTTATTTCTAGAAGTTTTTAATTTCTTGTTTTTTTGGGGGAAGGGGCCCCACTTTTTGAAGTTGCTCCAGGGCCTTCTACCACCTTAATCCGGCCTTGTATATGCCTACAGCTAATGTATACTACATTTAGAATAATTAGATATACAGTCGAACCCGTTTATAACGAACTCGGATATAACGAATACCCGCTTATAACGAATCAGATCGTATGTACCGATTCCTTAGACTTCTTTAAAAAGTGGACACTTATAACGAATCCCGGTTATAACGAGCACTTTCGGCTGCACCGACCTGTTCGTTATAAACGGGTTCGACTGTATTTGTAAATATGTTTAAAAAATCATTTACAATCAAATTCATTCAAGTTATTCATTTTCAGGTGAATTCATAAACAATATTCAAACAAAAGAAATCAAAGTAGAAGACATATCAAATCCATATAAACCTATCGTCAAGTTTGAACATTTGAATATGATTTTGATAAACAGGGAGTCTTTATACCCAAATGCTTTCGCGTCGGATCGGTTTAAAAAAGCTCGTCTTTTGATATTTGATAACAAAAAATATAAATGGAGTATTAAATTGACTCGAGAGGCGGTCAAACTTTTTGTGCGAATCAATTTTAATTTCATAAATTACACGTTATTAACGAATCAACGAAAAGAAAATTTTACATTAAATATCAATTTGTTTGTGAGTCCAGAAAGAAAGTGTGTTTTACAACATCAAAGCGATGATAACTGGGATCAAAATAATAGGATAATTGAGAATGATTTTCAATGTGACAGTGAATCACAAGAAGCTTATGATAGAGATATTGAAAATCCAGGAGATTATATTTATATGGAAACACAGTCTTCATTAAATATAGCTCACGAACTGATAGCTATCTATTTAGGCAAATCTTATGGCACTCCCAAAGAACCCATTTGTGGAGAACCTGAGCTATCAGTCAGTCATTACTCGAGATTTAATGAACAATACAGACTATATTTCATTGAATGCAAAAATGATGATTAATAAAATTTAAAATATAAGTCTAACACATCTACTAATTAAAAAATATATTCATGTGTCCCTACAATTATCCTTTTAAATAAAACTTTTAGAATTTTTAATCTTTAAAGTTTAAACTTTTAAAATAGAGCTTATTATTCAGCAATGTTTTAAACAAAAATGTTTAAGCATTAAATGCCTTTTTGTATTTATAGCTAAAATTTATTACATATTATGGTTTGAAATTTGAAAAATTATTGGTTTGAAAATGAAGCGATATATTAATATTAGCAAATATTTAATATATAATACATTAAATAGTCTTAGATACAAAATTCAAAATATTTAAAGCACTACAGCTGACATTATTCCGCTTCAAATAACTTGTTTTATTTTAATATAAAGTGAACTTTAAAGTTAGATATTTTCTAATGAGTTCAATGAAAGAAATTTTATCTATTTATTCATATCAATAATTATCAAAGTTACAAAGTGTTTGAAATGGAAATTATTTTATAACAAATGTTGAAAATGATTTTCATCATTGTCCAAGCAACATTGCACGCGCCTAATCATATTTCTTAATTCATTTAAAGATTTAGTTTTAAAGTATTTTTCAATTATAAGCAC
>JAUJYU010000406.1:0-13685 GCA_033995675.1 Nothrus silvestris
AACGAGGGTCTGAATATTCAATATAATATTTACTAAAACTGCCCAAATATTCAATATTATATGTGCTAAAAACACATGAAATTTGTATTAATATGTATTTATTTTTAGGGGTATATATTTTTATTGCATATTTGAACGATAATTTCTGTTAAAATAAAACTTTTTAGGGGGCCCCTACTTTTATTATATTTTTATATGGTAATGTTTCGAGACATGGGGGTTCACCATTTTGCAGCCTTAGAAATAAATATTTAAATAAAAATAGAAATATTTATAGTATGTAAAATAAGTTTATAAATCAGGCATCTATTTATTGTTATTAAAAGTTTGAAATTTAAAATCAATTAAAGTTATCGATAAAAGTCATTCCTCAGCAGTTAATCAAAGAATAAAATAAAGGAAAATAAAAAAGATATCAAAGGATTAGACAAGAAATATGGATATGGATGAAGACCAGAGTATTCTTTATGTAGAGCCAGGTTTTGTTGGAGAACTCTGTGAAGCGGCGAATAGAATCGAACGAATAATCAATATATGGTAGGATTGTATTGTTTCAACCAAAAGGACCAGTAAATACTGCATTCCCTCCAGAGTTTCATATCTCACTATTGGAGGAAAATCAAGGATTAGGTTTTGGTCACTTCGGAGAGAGAGACGACAATGACTTTGAAGTGAATGAAATTCGCACTTCTTATGTCTTTGAAAGAAGAGAGGTATACAATAATGTATTGGTTAATAAATATTATGTTAAATACGTAGTCGAAGTCGGTTTAAAAATAGGTAATGAAGAGGAGCGCATATATTCTGTGTTAGTGTTAGGACCACACGATGGTGCACTTCCCCGACCAATAGTGGATACTATCCCTCAATTCTACATTCCAGGCGTTTATATGATTCGAGTCATTGAAGAGATAAAGCCATTCATTGACTTCACTCCAACTAAACTCTATTATATCATATTTAAAGCGACGGGTAAGACATCTATATTTGTCATTACAAGAGTTAAATCATTTGGAGCACTTCCTCATCAATTGTATAAACTCTATTCTGACGGAAGTGATAACAATGGAAGCCTTGTTTGGGATCAACCTTGGAATCCATCACAAGATATTGCTGGAGACCAAAGAAAGTTAGGAAGTCTTCGACCAGAAATCAGTTATCAATTCGGTTCTCGAAGAATAGGATTTCTTGTGTCCAAATCTGCAAATTTAATATCAGTTCAGATGAGTTCAAGTGATTTATTGAGAGAAAATTGTTATTTCATTATTGATGGCGAACTCACTAAACATAATTTGAACCATAGAAGAACATTTGTCTTTCCATATATTAATCAAAAATTAATTCCATTGATTGTTGTTATCACAGAAGGAGTGAAAACAATTGCTATTTCAGTCAACGAGAGAAATACGAAATATAGAAAAGCAATCCTTTTCTCCGGTGAGCAAATATATAGACACCTTATTTTGAATTGGCATCAAATTGAAGATGACTTTGAGTTATCGCCTCCTTTGCCACACAGTATCGGAAATATTATAAATATCAATAACATCACAGATTATGTGATTTTTAACAAAGACTATCTTGAGATTCTGGTATTGCTATCAATAGGAAATGAGACGCGTTGTCTTTTCGGCGTTCATAGGGAGAAAAAATATTTAGATATAGATGTTTTATTGAATGCTTTTTTCTTATTCCTGATTCGGAACAGACGTATTGCTTCTTCGGATCAATTAGGGGTAGATTTAGACAAAAGCCTATTGACAACGCTTTCACAAAAGATGCAACGACTTGTTTTTTATCAGATTTGGCTGAAGAAGACTTAGAGAGTTATCCAAATGGGAATCAATTGTATAAAAACTTTTCAAATAATTGGCAGAAAATTACAGATAAGAAGATGAGCTTTCAATTGGTTTGTGATTTCATGCAATTAAATAGAGAGTACTTTACAAATCCGGGAATTTTTACTGAAAGCCATTTCGCAATTTTGGACAAATTATTTGTCAAAAGATTTGTTATTGGAGTAGAAGAGCCTGACTCTCGTCAAATGCAGTTCAGGGCATATGAGTTGATGTCAGACTATGTGGTCATTAATTTCCAACCAATAAATTGTGTCATTTATGGCGTTCTGACCATTAAATTCTCATTTATAAAGTCGAGGACAAAACCCGAATTCCACACAAGTTGGAGACTATACGACCGCTTAGACCGCAATCCAGACATACGAAATGCAGTTTTTCTCTATTTGGGATTTTTCGAAATCAAGTTCGATGTGATTAAAGACATTAATGGAACTCATTTGGAATATTTAAGCAGTTATTTTCGAAAAGAGAAGTTGAAAATATTTGGGGATTTATTTCCAGATTATGTTTAATACCAAGAAATAGCTGACGATTATTGGAATCGTTTGAAGAACTTTAATGAAAATAAACAAAAAGAATTGACTGTATTGTTGTTGCACTGCAAAAGTGAGGATTTCCAAAGGGCTTCGTTGACAACTGACAGATATCTTCAAATGCATGAGAATTTTCTCTAATTTCAAGATATAATAAAAGTCATCGAATAAAATATTTAAAAATTTGAATATATGAATACAAGTTTGCTAATTAACTAAATTATCGCTCCCTCTGCGCAACTATGTTTCAACTTCAATGTAAATGCGAGTGTATTGCACAATAGAGTCTTGTAGGGGCCATAGAGACTAAGCTTAAGCATTTTCATAGTTGAGCAGTGGGTCGCGATAATTTAGTTGATTGGTATAGACTCAATATAGTCTTCTCAATTGAATTGTGTCTCATTTTATATTACAATTAATGCTTTGATGCGTTTCTCAATCAAATAGTGTTCTCGTATATCGTCATTCAATTGTTTCTCCTCTTTCTTTGGACTCTATTTCAAAGAGTTATCATTTGTTTCCAGTATTTTAGGATAGATTTGAGATTCAATTTTGGGATCTGTTCTGTAAATGATGGTTAGATAACTAGATTAGATAACTAACTATTTTCTATGATTCAGCTTTTATAATTATTTTGCTGTTTTATATAATTGTTTATATTTAGTTTAAATAACTAACTTATATTTTAAATGGTATTAAACTTAACTACTATTAAGCTAAGAAATAAGGGATTATTAAATACTTTTTTTAACTTAAATTTTGTTCGTGTTGTTTATTTGTATTAAGAAAATGTTTTAAAATAGAATCCGAAAGGATTGTCTGTAATTTGCAGTTAAGTTAATGCGCTCGCTCTCAATAATGAAAAAACTTGCATGCTCTGCAACAATCTTTCCCCTTATGGGACACCCTATACATTATATTGTAACGTATGCTTATGATTAAGGCCAATATGATTGTATCCTAAAACACATACATCCCATTGCTTTGCTACTTTCGGTTTATTCGGTGCCAATATTCGGTAAAATTCGGCTTAAGCCGAAAAACATATTCACTATTTGTATTAAATAATTTTAATTAGTTGTCATTTCAATTTTTAAACACACTTTTTTGTAATAATTTTTCAATAAATAAATTTTTACCAAATCGTCTCGTCTCATATCTTTTATTAAGTTTGTTAAATCTGTCGTCTCGTCTCGCGAGACGAGATTTGACGAAAATTTATGTGACACGAAATTTCCTTCTCATGACTACTATTCACGATATGAGCTCATAATTAATTTAAAATACTTTTAGACAACTTTTTAAATTTAATTAATAATAATTTATTCTAAAGTTAATTAATTAATTATAATCCTAATGAATGACATTAAAATGCAATTGAATCTGTATTTGCAAAACCAACAAAAGATAAATTTGAAAAAATGTTTACTTTCATTGTCATAAATATCTAATAAAGTGTTTGTATGAATACATTTACAATAATTGCAACTTTGAGTGCAAATAAAATTAATTAATTTTAAAATTAATAATTTTTAATAATAATAATTTTTAAAACAAATTCAGCCCAGAATTCCTGATTCACCGATGAACCGATTCTTAGCTCCGGTTAAAAATGGATCCATTTCTGGATCGATGTCTGCAAAAGAGGGAGGAATGAAAGCTCCGGCACAGACTCTGTGGTCACTATTCAAGAAATTATATGTCGAGACGGCGTGTTTTGTGGATAAGACTTCGCAATTGATCTTCATTTTGTTTATCAAAAGTCTGAGCTGAGGACTCACTTCGACCTTTTCATCTCCGATACCAATAACTAAAACCTCAATCTTTGGTTCCATTAAAAAAAACAGTGACAAAGACTTCTCGTGGATGTCGTGGACGTCCTTTACGTCCCACTGAAGTATTGTTGCCGGGAATAAAGCGATTGGTCCGAAGGCGAACCACCCGTTCGACAGCCGGAACCCCTTCTCAGAGTAGGCGTCGACCAATAGATATCCGGTGTAGTCCTTGTTGATGATGGTCACTGTCGTCTTGCCGTCGCCTTCATAGCTGTTCCGTCCCATTGACGAACCAATACATCTCTTATTCTCTTTAAACACGTTTTGTATTAATATTTTATTTTCAATGTTATTGTTATTTAGAAATCCATTCAATGGTTTTGTTAATAATTTGTGTCCAAATTGTTTGACAAACATTTTCAAAGACATCACTTCTTTAATTATATTTTACCGCTTATTATCGTTTTAAATATTTAATTAAATTTAGTCCAAATTGGGTCTAAAAATTGCGAATTAAAAACTTTGAAAAATACAAGTTTGCGATCACGTGATAGATATGTTTGAATTGCATTACAAGAGGTGTCACTTCAGTCACTTCTCAATAGTTTGATCTTTAAATAAATGCCACGTTTTTAAAGGGCTTTAAATAAAAACATATGAATAGAGAGTTAAGAATAGGTTAAGAATAGGTTAAGAATAGGTTAAGAATAGGTTAAGAATAGGTTAAGAATAGGTTAAGAATAGGTTTGTATCAATGCAACAATTAATGCCTTTAATTAATAGCAATTTAATAATAGGAGAAAAAAGTTTTATAATTAATACACAAAAATATTAAACATATGTTAAGTTATATTGAGGTGTATTTAACTCTCACTTATGCTGTTTTTTAATGGGAAAAAAGCTTTTGATTACAAAATAGACTATAAATAAAATCTATTATATTTAAGTGACAATACTTTTATTACTTAATAATTATATAACTGTAAGTTTTGATTATAAAAGTTTTATCTCTTAATTTGATATTAACCTCATTTAAAGCTAAATAAATGTAAACATAATATAGTATTATCTTCTACTGCAATACATCCATAGCTGTGGTCTCTGTTATATTGATAGCTATCTTATTGTTTTGAAATGAGTTCACATCTAATCCCAAAAGATAATAGCAGTTATAATGACGTTAATTATTGGAATGAACGCTATGGAAGTGATGGAAGTGATGAAAAGACTTCATACGACTGGTTAGTCGACTATTCGTCGCTCAAACACATAATTAGAAGTAATGTCTCAAAAGATGATTCAATTCTAATGTTGGGTAAGATTTACACTTTATTTGAACTCCACTTCAATATAGTCTATCATTCGTAGACACTATTGAGAAAAACTAGTTTTTCATTCAATTCAAAGATAATTATATTGTCATAACTTTTTTGATCAAATTAAATGAGAAAAATAAATAGAGTTCACAAAAAGTTGTTGTCTATACAAAAGTCAATATTTAAACTTTAAATAAATATTAAAAAGTTGTTACAATAACTTCTCAATTGTGCTTACATTATATTAAACATGTTTTTAATGTCTTTTAACATTGCGTGATATGAAAGGCTGTGGCAATAGCTTATTAAGTGAGCAAATGTATTGCGATGGATACCATTCCATACATAATATCGATTATTCAGAACCTGTCATATCTCTAATGTCATTACATTGTGACAAATGTTCACAAATGCAATGGTCAGTAATGGACTGCTGTCAGCTCTCATTCCCAAACGATAGCTTTGATGTCGTTATAGAAAAAGCAACTATTGATGCGTTGCTGACCAACGAGAAGAGCCCTTGGGATATATCACAAGAATCTCAATCGCGTCTCTCATTAGTCTTAAGCGAAGTTTTTCGTGTTTTGAAACCACTAAAAGGACAATTCATTTCGGTCTCGTTTTTTAGTCCGCAGTTTAGGTTTGGTTTATATACGAGTTGTACTAATTCATCGTCAAAGTTATCTATGAATGCTATTTATAAATTAGACACTAATTTCCAGTATTACTGCTATCAACTCATCAAAAGCTCACAACCAAATAAAGTGGAACCTCTTCTATACGAACCGCCAAAAGTCATTTCGTTTACCAATAATGCGCTCATAGAGAATGATGTCGACCATAATAAAGAAGAGCTCAACTTTCTATTTCATATAAACCTTTAATACAAGTACATTCAAATTCACATTAATAGATAGTGATGTATAGTAGGTTCGAAAACTCGAGCCTGAGCAGCATAGCGAGCCTAGGCTCAAAAACCTTCGAGCCTGAGCCTCAATCACAAACCCTGAGCTTGGGCCTGAGCCTCAATCACAAACCCTGAGCTTGGGCCTGAGCCTCAATCACAAACCCTGAGCCTCAATCACAAACCCTGAGCTTGAGCCTGAGCCTATGGATTTATCGTTCGAGCCGAGCCTGAGCCTGAGCCTAAGATACTAAAATTTAATATAAAATAATATTTGTTCTATAGTTCAAATTTTAGCTGTTTTGATAAAATATTTCCGCAAGCCTGGAGCCTGAGCCTCAGGCTCGTAAAAACCCCTCGAGCCGAGCCTACTATACATTAAATTAATAGACATACAGTGTAGACATTTTGGCAAAAGGCTAACTTTTATTATTATTTTTTTATTATGTAAACTTTAAATACAAAAAAGCTTTTATTAATAATTTTATTATTCATATAATAATCATCATTAAAGAAATATTGAAGTAATTTGTTTTTTAATTTAAGTTTAAGTTTAAGTTTTCTACAAAATATTAATAAAAAAAATGGAAAAACATTTACTTATACTAGTATTTCATAAATTATCAAAACTGAAGCTCTCCCTAAACAACTAATAACAATAATAATCATTGCTATTCTTTAGTTTGTTGTCCAATAGATTTTGAATCTTTTTTATATAACGGCGAGAATATGGGCGATGAACATGTCTGGAGTGAACTCAGATCAGGCATTGATTTATTGCGATACCACTCTTGTGCATAACTACCAATTCTATTGACACCATTATTACGGTTTATAATAGGCTTACTCTCAATATTCCAAACAGATTGACTTCCATATCCATTATTAGTACTTTTTTCATTGGATTTGTGATAAAGTGATTCTTGATTTCTTTGAATTTGATATTTTTTAGTCCTCGTCCGCGGTTTAGCTTTACTCAGGTATGCGTTTTGTCGAATGGCAGCCGAACTGGTGTTGCCTTCTTTTCTTTTCAATACTTCCATGAGTTTGTTGTGTAAATCAGATGATGAAGTGCTTGAACTATTGCTATCAATGCTATGACTGCTTTGGGTATCATAGAGTTGGCGGCAATGCGATGATTGTCTATCATATATATTATAGTTTTCAAGTCTGTTGTGTTCATCGATTCTTGTAATAGACTCCGATTTATTGTTAGCCGAAAGCAATAGATTTGTTTCGCTGACAGCTTTTCGAGCACTCGATGAACACGCAGTCGATCGACTTTGATCTTCAACTTCGCGCTTACTTTTTATTGAAATGTTATTGCAATTGCTATTAGTGTTTGAATTGATTGGTTGTAATGAATAGATATGTTGTGAATCGAGTTTATTTATATCAGAAGTGGAGAATGACTGTCTCCCTCTTCTCTTATAATAATTATTATTACTTGATTTGTGAACAAAAGGACTATAACGTCGTTGAAGATAATTGATGGCGGAAACTGATGAACTTGTCTCCAGTCCTGAGGCATTATAAGAATTGGGTTCTCTAACAATAGAACACGTATTCTCGTATTCAAACGCTAAGTTGTCATAAATCTGGCTTTTTTTAGGTTGCATTTCGTCGACTGAATAAGAGGACAGAGAACTGCTATCATTGCGATCAAAGCTATCATCGTTATGAACCTTATCTATTGTTGTACTCATGTATTCAAAGTCATCATTAGCCGCAGTCGTAAATGAAACGCCACTCATAGAAAGCCCATCAACACTATTAGTTCCACTTTTAGTGTAATTTTGATTCAGAGAAATAATGCTATTTTGTATAATTCGCTCATTAGAACTAATTTCAGAGTTTATTTTTTGATCGTCTAATTGTTGCAATTGTTGAAGTTGTCTCTTATCAGGTAAAGTCGACCTAACACTAAATGTCTCAGACAATGTCGCGTAGATGTGATCGTCTAAATTGCGTTTAAATCCTTTCCCATCGTTTATAGCCTGACTTTCTCTGAATATTTCATTGCATTTTCCACTATTAGAACTATACCAGACTTTATTATCAATGGTTGACTTTTTCTCAATAGAGTTTAGTTTTTCTTTATTAATAGAATCTTCAGATCCGGCGAAAGTCGATAGCGTTGTAGTGTTTTTGTAATAAGGATTAGTTGAATCATTACCGTATGTTATACTCTGTTTATTGACAGGTATGACTTTGTCGACGCCGTAAATACTTAGAAACATATATCTGTCATTATTTTTTGGTAATTTGCATTTCCGTAATGAAGATTGTTGAAGATAACCATTGTTTGTGCGCGTAAACTGTTCGCTAGCAGTGCTTCGCCTGTGTTTCTCATTAATGCCTCTCAACGAAGATCTTCGATAATTGGAGACCACTGTCAGCGGTGAGGTATTTAGTTTTGCGGTCGGTATCGAACTCATAGCTCCCACATATGGCTTATCAATGAGTGCGAAGTCATTGAAATACAGAGGAAACGGTTCATTACTGCCTGTTTTGCACAAATTGAGTTTACATTTATTTAATTAGAAGTTTTAACAAAATACAAATTACATCTATTTTGGGAGACAAAGCAATTCTTACTTTTGGTGACATCAGAACATCTGTAATTTTTTCTCTTGAATGATCTTTTGACCGCATCTCGAAATGGGTCGTCAGTGATGTATAGCGCTATCGGTAAAAGTATGCCTTCAACTATTCCAAACCAAACAACAATGTTATCGTGAAGTGGATTCCAGAATTGGACGATCGAACCCGTTATCATGAATGCCTATAATTAATTCGAAATAAAATGAGGTAAACTATAATATCAACTATAATATCAACTATAATATCAACTATAATATTCTATTGGAAAAAACTGATAGTTCAACTTTAAATTGAGGCGATTGAGGCGTTCAACGTGAAAAATATTGAAAAATATCAAATAAATGCAATTGAGAATTGAAATCGTGATAAGTAAGCGTAAACTCTCCAGGGCATTAACTCAGTGCTTATGATAGCACAAGTTATTAAAAAATCGCTGCTTATGCAATTATACTAATTGTTTCTTCAACACTTATAAGTCAATCAAATATTTTAGATCAGTTTAACAATAATTATAAATCTTGCTCAATATTACTTCAGTTCATTTGTTTTTATGATGCTTTATAAATATATGTTTTCCGTATTAAACAATAACAATACTGTATAAAAGTTTCCAACAAATTAGTGACCACTGACTGATCCAATGGCCTGGTTTTCATTTATGAATATGGTTTGAGATTTGGTATAATTTAAAACTTCCTTCTTGTAAATAACTTAGAATAAGCTGAGATTAAATGAGTAAATAATATACCCGTTTAGATACATTGAGTGCAGATTTAGTGTTGAGCTTAACCACACACATGCACTTGGATTGTATAAGACCCGTATAATCAATGAATTGAATATACGGCTTAGGCTGCATATAATTTTAATATAAGTATAATATAAGTATGCAATTACTGTAATTGTAGAACATTTCCATTAAAAAAATTCTCAAACAGTGACTGATATGTGAGTAACTTTACTCAAAAATACTTCATTAATGTGTAGATTGATGTATATGTGAGGGTCTGGTGAGGGTCACGACCGTATAACTTATGAATGCATAAAAATTCTTTTTTCTGGTATGTTTTAATCTAACAAATAATACCGTAAAGTTATATCTCATGTGCATTCAGTACAGTATCTCTTTTGCATGTATTTAATGACAAAGCCATTTACGAGTAAACATAAGTTAAAATTCTTGCAACTTTCTGTGTGGGATTACAAAAGGCATAGCAAACATAGCTCAATGCTGGGTATCTTAAAATATCCCATCATATAAGACTCAGGTACTAATTTTTAAATAAATTCATTTCCTTTTTTGATCTGTTTTTTGTCACTGTCCTCAACCAGTCCTCAACGATGGGAATCTTCTAAATGAATGTAAACTTTTGTAACGGTAAAGTTCAAAAGTATGCAATTAATATAAAAAGTCCATACATATCAGTGCATACATAGATGCATACAAAAAAGTTAACTATAAATTAATGTGAGTTACGTCGAGCCCATCGGCAATATGTTAGCCCATGAGAGAGAAAACACCTCAAAGCTCTACTAAAGATTCTACATCTAAATTACCAGCAATTTCAACACCGGAAACTCGGAACAACCCATAAATTTTGTGTAAATGTCAGGCACAAAGCATGATATGGTACTTCCTTACATTTGCTCTTAAACAATAAGAGTTTTGCAATTATTGGCACTTTGCTAAAAGTGTGCATAAAAGTCTTCTTTTTATTTACTCAAAGGGCGTTCAAAATTATGGACAATGCTTTGCATTAGTTGTTCTTAAAAGAAAGAAAAACATTACGCCTTCAGTTTTAAAAAATTCACCAAAAATTTTTTTGTATAATAAGTTTGTTTTGTATAAGTTAACGAATAACAAACATAATGTTATCTCAAATATTCATTTCATATATCTTTATAATTAATATATCGATAAGAACTTGAGTACCGGATCTATCATTTATAGATAACAATAAGATATTTTGGGCGTTCATCAGATATTTTGGCCGATACTACAGCTTAAAGGCAGGAAAACATAGTTGGTATGGAATCAATTGTTGTTTGTAATGAAGTAATTGTAGTGTTGACACAGTGAACCAATCAAAAAAAGACAATCTAATTAGCCAACAAGTTTCTCTATATGGACCAACAGTCAAACTCTAAGCCAATGATACCGGAAATAGTGGCCCATAAAGCTTTGCATTATTGCCAGTTCGTCAACTCATATCAGTTGCTTTCATTAGTATAGATATCAAGAAGTTGGCAAAAAAGCTCTACAAAAAGCTAATGTTCATAATAGTCATCACAGTTGGGATGCTGTCAAATGTGGGGAATATGTAGCCAAGCTTTGCTGTTTTTTCTCAATTTAATGCACAGTAAAGAGTAGGTGTAGAACAATCACGAATTATTGAAGCATTTTTATGACTTTCAACCTGTTTGGTTACCAATTTGAGTACTAAAATATTTAAGTGCATCAAAAATCACATACTATTTCTTAATAAAAGCCTTTTTTGCCTCAAATGGAACATTAATTCCACGAAAGATATCAATTCTTTGCATTTAAATTATATGTCTGTCAAAAATAAATTGGATGAGAGAATCTTTAAATATAGCAAACATTCAATTCTAAAACTATTAGATTATTGAATCATAAAATTAAGCTAAAATGGATTTCAAATTCTAAAGTCATTACAATATATCAAAACTAATTAAGCGATAGAGAGTAGGATTTATGATATTGAGAATGAAATAAAATATTTCGTAATTAGAAATAAAGTCAATTAAACTCCAACTGATTGACCTTTAAATTAAATCGTGATAGTGTAATGTAACTTAAGTCGTTTGTTTTATTGAATATATGGGTATATATACAATAATTATTATTCAAAATAAAGCTAAATGTGTTATATATGTTAAGGTAACTCTTATCAAAATCTACTTAAAGTTTAAAATATGTTTACAAATTGCAATATTATTATACCTTTGATGGGTATATTTTGAGGTAGAAAGTTATAAAAAGTTTCTTATTGGTTGTTCCAAAGATGCACTTTATATTAGAGTTATGTAAGCTTATAATTACGGTAATAATTTTCATAATTCAAAAGGAATTCGACCTGCTTTTCAATGTAGATCTTAATAGTTTTTTTGAGTGCTGTCACATCTCATTAATGTATAACTTCTCAGATTCTCCTCTATATTGAATTATCTATGAATTGTGTTAACTATTGACTGAAGTATATTGTTGTGAAGAGAATGAATATCCATTGGCGTCGCGCACAACTGACAACCTTGAATAACATTTATTTTTTACAAATAATGTTAAAGTTAAGCACTTTTGCCCTCAAAAAAAGTCAATATTGTTGTGTTGTGTACACAAGCAGTAAATGACAAAAGAGGAGGAAAAGAAATGGCAAAATCATATTTTTACAAGTTTGAGTATTACTTACTTTTTAAAGAAAAATTGTTCTTATTTTAATGTGAGAAAGTCACGCAACATTAGATAGTGTTTTACACTTCACAACAAATCCTAGGCTTATTGTAATAATGTTAGCAAAAAATCGAAAAATATTTTCAAACCCAATAAGACAATGAACTTCAAAAATTAAATCAATGTTACAGAATTATCTAGAATTAGTAATTCTGTCAAATTCATACAACAGCTTAAATTGGATGCTCTTTGAGTTCCCTTTAAAGGCAATTATACGAAATAAAGGATGCAATGAGTGATTGAGAGGCTTCTCGTGAGCTAAACTGATAAGATATGCAGTATAACTATTTTTTGAATGAATATTATTACCACATAATAAAATATAAGTATCAAATACGCTGCAGAAACTTTTCTCTTTTCATTTTGTTTTGGATACTAAAGAATGATAGATAGAAGAGATAGAGAACTCAATTTAGTGGTGATTAAGGACAGGACAGCCATTCACAAGTCATCCTCACAATAAGTGCTGTTGAATCAAAACTTGAATCGAATTCTTGCCTAACAATCTCTTAAACAGTATATAAAGACTTATATGATATAAGAGTCTGAACCCATTATTTAACTTATAGCCAATTGCGTGTGCGTTGAACGCACTTTTATCTATTGAACCGTAAGAAATATTTTTTATTTAAAGAAAATATGCAGTCTATTCATTAATTTATCTCCAGATAAGACACTTTCATATAAATTTCTAAATAATATAATATAACAATAAATAAACAGACAGTTAATTTGGCCAACAATTAAATTCTCATTAAATGTAAGGCATAGTAAACTTATTACCGGTAATTGATATACCAGTACTTTATGATTGAGAGACTCCAGAGTATAGTATAACAGTGGAGATTAAACTGATACCTTTGAGTTAGATATGTGTCCAAATCTCTATTTTGAGTTTTTCTGAGTGCAAAATTAATATGAATTCTTTAGGTCAAATGTATTTTTTTAAGATAATTAAACTCAATATTCGAATTTTTAGTTTCCATTAAATTAAAAATTTTAATTAATTAACTTTAAATCCAAATTCCATTAAAATGATTATATTTTATGCATTAGTGGATTATGGTTTTGATGCGATCCATACTTATTATGTAATAAAACTTATTACTAAAATCAAAGGAGAGACTAAAATGATCAAAAAAATACATCCATTTCTCAGATTTGATAAAGAAATTTTTATTCACTATTATCTTATTATATATTAAAGTTAGTGATAATGTAT
>JAUJYU010000407.1:0-13676 GCA_033995675.1 Nothrus silvestris
TATTTTAGATGACGGCCCGCTCAGCCCGCCCGAAATGTTTTAAATGATGGCCCGACCCGCCCGAGCCCGACAAAATAAAAATCAAAGCCCACCCGAATTACAAGAAAGTTAAATTCATTACTAAAAACAAATTCAAAGCAAAAAATTCAAAGAATAAATTTACTATACATTAACAATATATCAAAATGATGTAATATGAATAACAATTTTGTGGATAAAATAGGATTTTCTTTGCATTCTTAATAAATTAGCATTATTATAATAATTAAACTTTCGCTGGCTCGACAAGCCCGAAATATTTTAGATGACGGCCCGCTCAGCCCGCCCGAAATGTTTTAAATGATAGCCCGGCCCGCTCGAGCCCGATTGAGGACTCTAATACAAATAGAATTTAGTGCGCCTCAGACCTCCCCTCCCCCGCTCACTGCATACGTACTGAATGGGAGCACTTATCACTTTTGGTCAATGTTATCAACAATTGAAGAACTATTAAAAGGTTAAGACAATTGCATTTAATAGTAAGTTATCTTTAGTTATATTTGAAAAATGGGTTCTTTGCGAATACTTGTCGGCTGCAAACGAGTCATCGATTACGCCGTTAAGGTATGGATCACTTGTCTTCACTTTTAATCCCCTTTTAATGATATGAGACATTAATGATATCATATTTAGACTAATTATTACTATTGATGTTCATATATGAATAGTATATTCTCTAAACTCTAATATAATGTAATGTCTGTAATATCTATCAAATTCAGATACGCGTCAAACCGGACAAAAAAGGTGTTCTCACGCAAGGCGTTAAACATTCTTTAAATCCTTTCGATGAGATCGCAGTCGAAGAAGCCGTTCGTCTCAAAGAGAAAAAGTTGGCCTCAGAAATAGTAGCCGTTTCAGTGGGTCCGAACACATCACAGGAGACGCTGAGGACTGCCTTAGCCATGGGTTGCGATCGAGCCATTCATGTAGAGGTCGACGAGAAGAGCTATAATTTCTTACAACCCATTCATGTCTCCAAAATATTGGCCAAATTGGCAGAACTCGAAAAAGTCGATTTGATTATAGTTGGGAAGCAAGCGATTGACGACGACTCCAACAGTACGGCACAGATGACTGCCTCCTACTTGGGTTGGCCGCAGGCGACCAATACCTCCAACCTTGACATCCAGTCCGACAAGAAAGTGGTCGTCACTCGTGAAGTGGATGGCGGTCTCGAAACGGTTCGCTTTAATTTACCACTGGTTGTGAGCGCAGACCTCAGACTCAATGAACCGCGATATGCGACTTTGCCCAACATTATGGTAGAGCAGTTAACACATTAGCCGCACATACATTTACGAATATATTATATGATAACATATAAATCATAACTCTTCTAACTTTATAAATATATTCATTACATTTAATAGACCTTTAATTCAAATTTTCTTTCTTTCAATGCATTTATAGAAAGCAAAAAAGAAAACAATCGATAAGAAAAAGCCTTCAGATTTAGAAATTGACATTTCACCACACATTGAGATCCTGTCAGTGGAAGATCCGCCACAACGAGAAGCTGGAACTAAAGTGGAATCTGTTGATGACTTGTTGACCAAATTGAAAGCTATGGGAAGAATATGAGACCTTCTCTTCTATTAAACAATTTTTAATAGCATTATAGTTACAAACAATATATGAATATTTGTTAAATGAAATATAAATATTTGATTCTAAAAATATCTTTAAACACATTTAAAAACTTATTATTAAAAGTTTACTTTTGTAACGCTTAAAAACAATTTTTTAAACTGAAAAATGAATTATTAATAAAACTTTTTTAATCACGATTTGTGATTAAATTAGAATATTATTGTGTTTTTAATTATTAATGAGTGCATACAATTAGTGTAAATTTATAATATAGATATCTAATACAATAATACCTCGATATAGTGTGTCGCTGGCGATCATCATAACGAGGTTTAGCTATAGCGTTGCCAGACGTCCCAGAATGGCCGGACAATCCCGGAATTGACCACTTTGTCCGGCAGAAGGAAAGGGTCTTTCCTTGACATAAAAATGTCCCGGAATAGCATTTATTAAATTTAAGAGATTATTATTAAAATAGATTAAATCTATTAATTAAAAGTAAACAATAAGAGATTTAAAGCATTAAAAGTTGAAGTAAAAAGCTTCATAACATATACTTATAGTGACTTACAGTTGTCGCTCATATTTTTGTTGAATCAATAAAATTACAATAAATATGAATTGAGTAATAAAAACTTAAAATATACTTTATTGAAATTAATATTAAATTTGATTATAAAAAAAATACAAAGTCTTTTTAATTATAATGGCCTCAAAACATAAATCAGTTATTTCTCTGAAGAAGTCATAGAAGTAATTAAAAGATTAAGTCATTTTCAAGATTGAAGGCTCCAAAACAATGAAAAAGTTCGTACAAAAATAGTCAAATGATTAAAGCTTTAAAAATTAGCTCAAAATATAGTATCAAAAAATAACTTGTATTGTATTATATTATGGAATATAAATAATAAAAATTTTGTCCCACAATTTATTGACAAATATGTTGAAGAGTGAAGGAATAGCTCAAAAAAAATGTGGCGCTATTTGGCTATAAGAGCTATTAAATACTTCACACGAAATACTGTAAGTTGAATATCATATCAATTGTGTATATTTACTTCGGTGTTGATCTGGCGTTCATTTTGATGAAAGTCTAATTCAATACAATCTTATAATCCATCGATGCTTTGACGGCCACTTTTTTAATGGAATGTGTCGTAAAAGTGTTGAACAAAGTAAAAATGTAAAATGTCTTGTATTTGAGTTGTTTTAATCAAGTTTTAATGTACTCTTAATTGAATGATTAGTTATGTCTTAAGTGAAATTCTGTATGAAAGTATGCTTTAAAGAACATAATGAGATCTCCGTGGAATCGGCACTAAAATAGCTCAAATCGAGGCTGAAACCGATGGCATATACTGGTAATATAGGGTACATATCTTTAAAAGCTATCTTTTTTTCTATCTCTAACTTCAAAAGCTCCCAAATCTGGCGAAAAAATAAAGATTGCTTCAAACAAATATCTGTAGGGAACCTAAACTTCTAAAAAATCACCTCTACCTCCACTCCACTCCATAGAAATTTTTATTTTAAACTTCACCTTCACTCCACTGCCGTCAACTCCACCTCCATCAAATTTTGGATTTTTAACTCCACCTCCACTCCATTCCACTCCACCAACTCCACCTCCATTCCACCAACTCCACCTCCACTCCATGGGGGTAGAGTTGAGAATAGGTTCTCTAATCTGTAGATTGAAGACAGCTATGGTTTGATGGCTTGAAGTGAGCTCTGCTCAGCTTTTGCTCGTCATTACCTATGAATACAGTATAATGTTATGCAAATGTTGTGTTGTATACAAACAATACAATTTCATTTCAAATGCTTTTAAAGACAAATACAATTAAATGTTGTATTTGTATACAATGCAAAGGCTTTATATAATATTTAGTAAACTGTAAAATACTGTATTAGTAACTGTTAAATACTATATTAGTCACTGTTAATAATAATTAAATACCATTTTATGTGAATTGTTTGCATTGATTTCATAATTAGCGCCACTTTTAAGGATTGGTAGACTTTATTAAATGACATTTTATTGTAACAATTTTTTGCATTTATTTTAATGATTTTGATTTTAATTGAAATATTTATTGAAATTGACATTAATTACAACCAATTCATTCATCCATTTTAATAACAAATGTTTTAAATGAATGTTTAATTGAATACAAAAATAATAGATTTATTGTGAAAAGTTTTGATGAAAATTAATCGATATTTGTATTGAAATGTAAGATAATATGAAAATTTAAAAACTGTTTGTCAAAAAAACTTGTATTAAATGTATTAATGATTAGACTATTATTTATTAGAATTACGAATAATTGTTTAATTCATTTATTTTTAAAATTAGGGAACAATTGAATGAACAGATATTCGGCAATGAATTGATTGTATCGAAAATCTTCAGTTGTCTTACTTTAAAGGAATTGCTGTCCAATTGTTGTTTCGTTAATAAGTTATGGAATAGAATTAGCAGAAGAATTGTCGACAATCGGACACAAACGGAACACTTCTTTGAGTTGTTCCGCATTGGAAGACATCATAACAACAGTGACAACAATCGCAACAATCTTGAAATCCATTTAAGACATGACTCGCAATTGCCGTTTATTAGCGATTCTTTCGAAACACTCGAAAACAACTTAAAGAATAAGATTAGTCGTCAATTGTATTGTTGTCCACAACTAGTGATCGCCTTTTATGGAAACTTTTGTCCGCATTCCAAACGACCCGAAAAACTGATGCAATACAACTGTTTACGGAAATACTTGTCTCCGAACTGTCAGTTTCTAAATGTCATCTCTTCTGCTGGTCTTATCGGTTCTCCACTAACTTGGACTCAATCGTCGTCTTCAGGATCGTCTTCAGGTTCGGCGCCAATGCCTTCCGTATCGATAGAGCCCATCGAAACTCAGGCTCACGTCGGGAATTGCGCCGGAATTTCTCTAATACTGTTTCCGAAGTATCCAAACGTCGAAATCGATGTCTTCGATGACAGAAATCTAATACCACTCGAAAAACTCAATGCACGCAATGATTTGAAGTGTTTATTATTATTCGCGACGACTTGTACTGAAGGCAAAAAAGATCAGTTCAAAGAGTTTAATAGTATTAATCAATTGGTGAATAAGTATGAAAGTAAGATCGCCGTCGGCGGCATTGTTATCGACGAAACCAATTATTTCGCAAATAATATTTCTTCGACCAGAAAGAAAAGCAGGGATTTATATGGCATTGCTTTCAGCGGACCCAATGTCAGGGCCTGTAGTTTAGTCATCAAAACTGAACGACAAGACCTGACCGAACACAGGATGCGACAATTTAAACACAATTTGGGTTTTAATCCTGATATCAAGTCTTGTGAAACAATAGGCTTTATATTTATTTGTACGGGTCGTGGAATCCATACTTATGAGACCTGCAATGTCGAAGCTCTGCTCTTTCGTAAAGTGTTCCCAAACGTCAAACTATTCGGAGTTTTCGGTCACGGAGAATACGGTCATAATTACTGGCCTTCTATTGATCAACAAAAACAAACACAACAAACAGATGAAGACAACCCGACTCAACATAAGTTTTGGCACTTTTACACTACAATTCTCGTTCTCATAAATTTGCCAAAAAAATAATGTAAATTGATTTTAACTTTACTTTTATTGGTGTTTAGATTAAAACCAATTATGACATTAACTTTGACTTTAATTAATTCAACTACAAAAGTATATGTTCTCAACAAAACTACTCAAATATTAACTAATTGTTAATATAATCAACTATAGCTTTATTTAAATATAAGACGATAACAAATCTTATTTTCAGATATGAAAGTTGTTTTAGATTTTAAGTCTATTTTATTAGATGTTTGGTTTTATAATGAAAACATATTTCAATTGTTGTATTAATAATATTAGTCCAAACAGGGGTAACATTATCTGTTAATGTCTATCAATAACGAAAAATACTTTTCAAAGGTATACTTCAATATATTTTGTAAGTTATCGCTTATGTTTTTTGAATTTATGACTTCTTATTGTTTTAAGTTATCATTATTTGTGATTAATTTAATCAATTAGTTATTTAAGAAAAATATGTCGAAAATTAAATTACGCACAACATTTTTTTTAAAAAATTTATTTGAATTCTTTTTATTCGTTTTAGTTAAAAAAGTTTGCTTAATATAGCAATACTTAAAGGAAATCTAACACACTTTATGTAATCAACTTTTATGCGTTGCATCCGTTTGTTTCACTAATATACTAAACAAATTTAAGTCTCTTAATAGGAATTGCAATCGCATTTTTATAGCATTAACTATTTTGTTCTCATAACTGTATTATAAGAGACCCTTTTATTTGTCTTATTTATCGCTTTATTATTTGATATAAAATTGTGATAACAATTACGCTATGGTTTTTATCCTAAAGAATTTTTTGTAATGAAAGTATTCAATTATGGAATTAACTGCTATTTGAAGCTATTTATCATAATTATGAAAATATGAATTTTGTCTTTAAAATTTGTTGAGATTTTAAAAGAATCAATTTTTATTAGTGTGAAATGAAATTGCGAATGAGTAAATTTGCAATTCATACATTCATCTCATATATTATTGCAAAAGTCACATTTTCACCTCAATAATGACGTAAAATGTTTCTTAAAATGAAGTTTCTTTTACATTTAATTACGAGAACAGTTATGAAACAAACGAATCTGTCGTTGATTTGTATCTTATCATTAAGTTTTGAGATGATTTCAACCACAAAATCACATAATCACATAAGTGATGACGTGAATGGTCTGATGGGAGCTTTTGGTGATTTCAACTCAGACAGACTGACAGATGTTTTTTTAATAGCAGATGAAGGAAAGTCAATCGAATTGACCAAAGGTTTCATTGGTGTGAAAGATCCTCTTCTGCAAAAGTGGCCAAACAGTTTCAAATGTGAATTTTCTAATAGTTCTGACGATGTGATTGTGGGTGTAATTCCTTCTGACTTTACTGGCGATGCAAGAATGGACTTATTAGTTGTTACACAAGAAGTGAAATTTCCTGTATCGATAAAATCGGAACCAAATTTTAAATTGTGGTTATTTATAGGAAATTTGACTCATTTAGAATGCAATACAACTGTGCCATTAGCTCAAAGTGTTAAAAGTCATCCTTTTGTTCTTGACTATAATGGAGATATGATTTCAGATTTTATTGTTGAAAGTAATGGTTGTTTGAGAGAGCTCTGGATTCATTTGGAGCCTCTATGTCTCCAACAAATCCAAAGTAATCAAACGCTATCTTTTCCGAATTCAAATGCTTTTATTAATTTGAAAAATACAAAAGATTTGTCGCCCGATATCTATTTTAGTGGAACTGATAGTATAGAGTATTGGTTTAATGATAAAAAATTCAATCCTGGCTTTAATTCAAACCGAATGAAGTTCATTAGATATCCAGATAGTAATAGATATAAATATAAGGGTCAGTCATCCTTTCTAGATCTCAATTTTGACGGAATCATTGATCACATAATACCTGTTTGTAAAAACAATATTAATAGTTGTGAAGAACCAGAAATTTTAGGTCTTTTCAGTAATGGCTTAGAATATGAGTGGATTAGTATATCTAATCTAAGACGAGAAGCACAAAACGAATCATTGCTTACATTTACACAAATAAAGGCATTCAATTATTTAGAATTATTTACGACACTCAGAGTGGGTGACATAGACTCTGATGGATATCCAGACTTAGTCACTGTTCTGCGAGAAAGTAATGGAACAAAAACTCATGCGGTTTTACTCAAAAATGTTGCCACAAATGACAATAAATTCAAAAGAAAATTTATCATTCATTGGATTAGTGATGAATTTCTTATAAGTAATGGAAGACCTAATAATAATGTAGTTTTAGTGGCGTTTTTGGATTTTTACGAAGACGGAAAAGTTGATTTACTCATTAGTAGTAAAGATTCAAATAATTCATTATATTTGGACGCCTTTATCAATAACGAAAAATGTTCGTCAAATTTCCTAAAAGTATTGGTGACAAGTGGTCGCTGTTATTTAGATCAATGTCTCGACCAATGCAAGTGTCCCAATGATAGCATTGCTTATGGCACTAATCAATTCGGACCTTTTCTATGCTTTAGCCCAAGCGATGGCGACAGAATTGGTTGTAGCGGTCAGTTATCACAATCAGCACATTTTGCTCTTCAAATGCCTTATGTTATATTTGGTTTGGGAGATATACCAAACTTTATCGAAAATCTTTCGGTTTCTATTCCAAGCGGGGAAATGGAATTAAGACAACAAACTTGGAAAGAAATGATTCCCAACGCTAGGATTGTGATCATTCCATTTCCAGCTAATGAACCTGATCTTTGGGTACAAAAATTGTATTTAAATCCGAGTCATTTCACATTTTCAACGTTAATAACTTTTACAACAATTTGTTGTCTTCTCGTAATTATAATCGCATTTTTGCACAAACGAGAACTGAGAGAAGATATCGCTGAACATAAGGAATATAAGAAGCACTTTATACGTGATTGATCTTATCTTAAATCTATTCACACAATATTTGGATCACACACTTTCTAACATTGACAGCTAATATACAAATGTATTGTTTGGTACATTCATTGGTTAACTAAATTAAAATCATATACTATGAGCTATTCTTCATAGAATCTCTCATTCTAAAACTCAACGCATACAAACTCTGTGATTGAATGGCTTAAATACAATGATTAAAGTTAACTTAATTAACATTATATTATGTTTAATTAATAAGTAGAATAAGTTGTTAATGATTCTATCGCTCATTTTTTATTGATTGAAGATTAATATTGGTTTACAGCTTTTGAAACTAGGTTTCACGGAACACAGGTGTTCCGTCTAAGGTGCACGTGGTCTGTGGTGTTCCGCGAGAAGTTTTTAAAAGCAATACTAAGTATTATTATCCGTATTATTAATGCAAAAATGTATACAAAAAAAGACTTTTTGTGTTCCGCGAAACGTCATAAGAACTTAAAAGTGTTCAAAAAAAGTTTGGGAAGACCTGGTTTACAGTACCGGTATATCAATAATATGATACAATTACAGTCACAAATCTCTGTGATTTTGGACCTGACAGATATACAGTACTGATGTAGAACTCTAAACCTTTAAGCTAATAATATATCGTTGTATCGAAATTAATATAATTTTGACCGTTAAAAAATTTTATGAGTTTATCAATATTGAAAATACAGTTAAACCTCTCTATCTTGAACGTGCAGTTAAGTGGTTTTTAAAATGAATGCAGATAAATCCATAGGAAATGAGGGCTTGTTTTTTACTTTTTTCAAAACTACTTAACTGTATGTTTAAGATAGAGAGGTTTTACTGTATTTATCAATAATAATTACAGTATTAATAGTTTGATGAGTTTATATCTTTATCATTTGGAGCACTGATAAGATGAAAGAGCATTCTTTCCTTTTTGGACGTATATATTTCTTAAATTTCAGTTCAATTGATATATGATTATTGATATCGATAATTGATTATAGAGTAGACTTTTTTAAACTTTATCTATAAATTGGTAAAGAGTTATCATGTTTTTCTGCTGTTTATATTACAGTTAAGTAAACCTGTCAGGTCCAAAATCATAAGGATTTCTGATTGCTATTATACAAAACATAACTTTATAAAATATAAAATTTTCAAGATTCTTTTCTTATTATTCTATTTATAAACTTATCTTAAAATATAATAACATTTTTAATTTACCTGTAATTTTAATAATCTATAGTTATAATACAATATTTAAAAAATAAAATTTTAGAAACTAAGTTTTAAAATAATAATTCTTACTCTTTATATTTTATAAATACAATTGAAACCAATTTTCTGATTCTAAAAGTTGTATTTAATTAGTTCAATATGCTATTATATATTTGGATTTTATCTCCCTTTGATTTGATAGCCTTTAAAATGAGTAAATTTCTTTATTTTTATGTTAAATGTTATGTTAAATTTTTTAATTTCAAGTTTTTAATGCTCTTTCAGAAAGTTAGAAAAATTTTCGAAAACACAGAATCTTTATTAGTGTTTGACTGTATTTTGGGATTTTAATGTTTAATGATATTAGAATAGAATATGTAAAGCGATAAGTATACTATGATAACGATAAATATCTGTTTTTGTATCTTGTATTATATATGCTGCCAAATGAAGTCACACTTACCTGATTCACTGTATGGCTATGGTTATGGTGTTTGTTGTACATAGAAACAAATGCTGCCCTGTTTTGCATTTGGTAATATCATAATAGCGTTATTTTAGCATTTTGTAAATAAGTGAACATATGAATGCGTGTCTAGTAGAAAATACGTGCTCTGACATTTTAATACAGTTACGCCTCTTTTTGCGCTCATACATAGACCACAATATGTTGAAAGATCTTAAGTTGAGAGTTAAGTTACTGTAGTCGTACATCAATATACTATTGATTCAAAAATATACCGTAAAACCGCACAATTTTTATATTATGCATAAGTAGATTGTCGTTTTTCACGTCTTTAATAAATTGATAATGACTTTTATGGAAGTAATAAAATAAGAGTAATGAATAAAACTTCTGCGACAGAATAAATTTAAATCTGACCTATATTTCTGTTATTTCATTAACTCAATTATTTTTCCTAAATTAAACACTTGAACTTAAAATTAAGTTCTATCTGATGACATCTAAATTTATTTTAAATTTTTTACTCACTTATCAAAATACTTCAATAGATGTATATTTTTAATACCTAAAAATTTGTAATAACTTTTTTAAATAAAAAATTTTGTTACTTTTTAAGACATTGTCCTTTTGTTGAAAAGTTATACTTTGCGAAACTTTTTTGAAATAGTGTAATAAATTTTGTTATGTGAAAAACCTTATGGTGTGCTTGAAATTTCCTCAATAAATAGATATTATTTTTAATAATAATATAATAATTATTAAAAATAAAGATTTTGGCAGAATATGGGATGTTCTACAAGTACTGAAGTTAAAAGAATTCCAAATAATCCACAAATTAATGGAAACGTATTGATAAGAGATGGACATAAAACAGCATTAAACGAACAAAACAAGGAAAATCGGGGTGAGCTCAAGATTACATCTATAATATTATATTATATTAAGTGTCATAAAACAAACAGATCGATAATTGTTCTATAAAAGTCACAATATATGGCTTTTCTTATTTATTTTCTAAAGCATCTAATATTTTAATAACTACAGTATTTAAGATTTTTAATTTAGGCTTTAATTTAATGAACACTATTTAGTCGATTAATTTTTTAGCAAATTTACTTCATTAAAAAAGAGTTGCATTTATTTTAATTGAATTTCAATTGATGTTTAATTTGTCACAAACTTTGCTTTATTTTCATCGAAACGATTCAGTTCTCGCATAAGTGGAGACAAAAAAGTTTTAAAAAAGAGAAACCAAGCAATCATTCTTTAAAACTAAAACTATCATTTATAAAGGTATCAAAGGATTGAGTTTTCATATGAAACACCAAACCTTAATAGTAGTAATTATTTGATCAAGAGATCGTTTAATATAATTTTTATTTTATATCTTTATAATCTGAGCTCATGTTCAAAGTAATTGATTTGCCTTTAAAAATAATCACAACATTCATGAAGTGTTAAATTGATTCTCAGTATAAATAAATTCATTTATTTATTTATTTTAGAAAAATTATATTTTAATCATTTCTATAGCAATGGAAAAATCAATGAACTATTATAATGTATTCAACAAAATTCAGTAAATAATTTTTTTTATTGAATTTGCTTATTATTGTATTTGATTTAATCAGTACTACTTTTAATGATAATTATTATACTTTTAAATTAATTGGATCTACACTTTTGCACAAATATCTATTGAATATAATAACCTGAAAAAATGTGTTGTGGTTAGAATTCAAGAATAATTCTCCAATTATGCAATAGATTTATTACTTTGCAAATTATAATTTAATATTAAAGCCATTGATACTCATTTTAAATAGTATTTTCACAATTAATACAAAGTATGAATTTTTAGAGATAGTTTCTATTTCATTATATTTGTCAATATGAGAATTAATAACAATAGAACTTAAATTTATTGCAATTTAAAACTTAGTTATAAATTATTTTTCGCCGAAATAATTAAATAATTAAATAATTACCATTACTTTAAAGAAAGTTTTTAAAAAAAAATATAAATCAAATTAGGATTATATCAAATTATTTCCTAAACGAAACTTTTGGTCTTTAAAATGAAATTTTCTTAAATTACTTTATTTAATAGTTTATTCTGAGATCGTTTTAAAATCAATAATACAATACAGAATATAATAATAATAATAATAACAATATTAATAAGGTATTGATAGTGGAAAAACTTTTAAAACTAGCCACAAACTATTATATTTAAAAGTTTAAATTGCTTATTTTAAAAGAATTGAATTTTAAAGTTTATTCAAATTATTATGATTAAAATCATATATACATATATTAATTATATTATTTAGTTATTTGTGTAAAATAATGAATAAACATCAGCGTATCTGAAATTCAAAGAATCGGAATTTGAGCGGATTTAAATGTAAATCAACTTTGCATCACTTAAAGTTACACTATTTTCTCCGAATTATAATGAAATGATTGTGATTTTATTTTATTCGCTTTTGAGATTTGGAGAAATCATTTTAAACCTTTTACAGTAGAAAATTTGGTTTAATTGGTTTTTAGTTATAATTCATTAAAAGAAAACCTTTTACTTTGAATATTCAAAATATTTAAATGAGATTTATGAAGAGCTATAAGAGTATCATTTCCATAAAACATCATAATTAAAGGGCTATAACATATGTTAATTGATTCGCGCAATTTTAAAAAATATTAATATTTTCGTAATTTCTCTTTATTATATTCACTACAAATATTCTTTACAATCTTTACAATTCATTAAAATCTGCATATAATATATGACAGCCCTTTATTTGATTGTTTGCTTAAAAGCGTCTCTTATAGCACTTCTCAATGACGAGCAGAGTTTTTAAATTTTAAAAAATGTTCACAAATTTTATTCAAATAATTGTTTAAGTTTTTCTGATGCTTACAATTAATAATACAGGTATTTGTATTCGTTTATCAAACTATTGTGTCTATTCTATTTGCTGACCACTACATCTGTACTGTCTGTACAGCTTATAAATTTGGTATCTGAGAGTTTTTACAGAGATGTACTTTATGTCATATCAATGATTACAATGTTATGCATTCAACTTTATGCCTAATACAAAATTATAAGATAAAAATTTTTAAACATTTTAGGTATATCTCCCATAAAAACTCTCAGATACCATACGCTCTATACATAAGCTGTACTGCATCTGTACTGCATCTGTACTGCATCTGTACTGCATCTGTACTGCATCTGTATTGCATAATATTTAATGAATAGATATATTTAGAGTCAAACTAGAGTGACTTAAAAAAGAGCCTCATCATTGCTATTGTAAATTTACATTCTATTAAGAATATGCAAATCTATTCTTCAAATTCTGCGTAAAAGATTTTAAGTATAAAAGGGATTTGAATCTCAGAATCTGTAGTAATATGTGATATAATTCCTTTTCAATGCTAATGAGTATTGATATTTATATTACTTTATGCATTATTGATTACAAAAAAGGTTGAAATAGTGTGAAAATAGCTTAACGACACAATTTATGTTATAGCCTAATAATGAATCTAACGTAAACCTTAGCTCTTATTATGTAAAGAACAGTACAAACAAAACTGTACTTTTAAAGTAACACAATGATGGCATTAGTATATTAGAATCCGAAATTCTTTCATATAATATTAAATATACAATTTTATCATTAAGCTATATTTTTCTCTATCTAACTTCATATACTACATATAAAATAAGCTATTCGATACATTTCAAGTAAATAATTTCAATTTTAAAAATTTATAAGGCATATAAATAATATTA
>JAUJYU010000408.1:0-13662 GCA_033995675.1 Nothrus silvestris
TGTCGGCAAAGTGATTGTCGGCAAAGTGATTGTCGGCAAAGTGAGTGTCGGCAAAGTGAGTGTCGGCAAAGTGATTGTCGGCAAAGTGAACCAGACCCCAAAATGAGTTACCTTTAAATGTTTGTAATTTAAACTAAAATTTTAATTTATGTTTATTTTGATTAAAATTTTTATATAATGTAAACTCTGTTTTGGAAATTATTGTTAAATTAATGATAAGTAGAATGGTTTTCTATGAAAAAATGTTATTTATTTTTCGATTAGTTTGCGATTAAAACTAATAAAAGCATTAGCTAAAGATTAGCCACGAGCCACTTAACCTGAGCCCTAAACTAGCATAAGCTCGAATTTCTGAGCCTCAAGCTTCATTAGTATAAATTTACAAAATATTTTAAGTGCACAAATAAAGACAGATGTAGAAAATTAACCATAGTTAGCTTATAGTAAGCATTTATTGCTATTATTAGTATTATTTATATAAAAGTAGCATTCACATATATTTAATTGAAGATATTGTAGTTAAACTACATTTCTATCACCTTAGTTATAAATATCATGTAATTAATTTATTCTAGTATTCTTCTCACACCTTATTTTCCTGTTTATATCAAAATCAATGTGTAGTTTAAAGAAATTTTAATGTTAAATACAAAAGCATATGATCAGCTGCCAGTTATAGGGAGCTGTGTCGAGATGACTTTTTTTGGATTTCATTGCACACATTGCTTTTGAATCATAAATTATTAGTTGATAAAAATTGATTATCGAGAATTGCGAGAAAGTTAACAATTTAAAAAATCCTATCAGTTATTTTAAGACAAAATACTTTTACAATAGGTTTGAAAACAATTTCAAAGACTTATATTTAATAAACAGAAAGTTTTAAAGCTATTTACAAATGATGGAAATTTAAATATATATTCAAAATTAATTAGAGGAGTAAGAAGAGCAACTTTGTTCGGATATAAAGGAAATCACTATTTAATCAATTGTAATCCTTTAAGAATAATTTTATAAAAATTTAAGTTTATGAACTATATTTCGGAAATATTTATACAGTAATACCTCGATAGAGTGAATCGCTGGGGACCAAACTCTAGCATTCACTATAACGAGATTTCACTATAAAGAGGTTCACTATAACGAGGTATCACTATATCAGAAATAATGAGGAAGTTTTGAAAACTATTATTGAAAACTGCAATCAATTGAAGACAATTAAGTTCAACTTTAACGGAATTAAGGAAGAAGTTTTGCAAAGTTTTGGGAATAAATTTTGTAAAAGATTGGCAAACATTAAGTTTTTTAATCCGAATATATTTTTGAAAACGTCTTTTATTCCATTAATCAAATATTGTCCAAATTTGTTATCAATAAAAGGCATAAAAGTTGATGATTTGTCTGGAGATGAGTTTTTGTTCCAGAAGTTGACAAAACTAGATCTCTGTTCATATTGAATTATTTCTAAAAACTTATTTCAATTAATGGTTAAGAGATATGAAAATACACTCAAAAGTCTTGAAGTCAATCCCTTTTATGTGGATTCAAAAGATATAAATATTCTTTTACTACAAAATTCTGTATTGAAAAACTTGGAGTCTTTGATTATTAGAGGACCCGATTGCGAGACTTATAGTAAAGATATTGTTGAGAACATCAAAATAATGGCCAATAATTGCAAACAATTAAAGAAATTTGTGTTTATTTTAACTCAGGAAAAAGGTTTTTGATTGAAAACACTTTTTTCAAAGCTTTGAACACTTTTTAAACTTAAGACAATTGTCTTTTACAACTCTATTCCATACGTCTGAGCCTCACATCTCTGAAATCAATGTTAATTGTCTTAAATACTGTAAACTATTAACTCATTTGGAAATTAATTCGCAGAAAATAAATGACAACTTATTTAAAGAAATTCATTCAATTGTCCCGCAATTAAAAGTATTGAACATCACTACCGATGAGGAAATCACTGATAATCCTTTTGAATATCTATCAAAGCTCAAGAACTTTGAAGCTATGAATTTTGGTTATGTATTTCAGAGTAAATTTGAATTCAAGTCAATCACAGACTCGGGACTGATGTCTGTCATTAATAGCTGTCAGAACTTGAAGTCCATTCAGTTTCATAAAAGACCGAATATTACGCATAAAACTATTGATTCTCTCATAGAAAAGGCTCTCAAAAATCCTAAAATTCATTTCAAACATTATTTTCAAGACATGAATAAAAGCAGTGATTTCTTCACAACTATTAGTCTTATTAAATATCGTTTGCCTATAAATATCGAGTTCTCTAACTAAATGTTAGCCCGAATTACTTCAATTTCTAATGAATTAATTTAATTAAAAATTTATTTTAATATAATTTTTTGTTTAAATGTAATTTTTAATCAAATGGTTACAAATTAATACAATTTTATTCTTTTGTTACACATAAACTAAATTATTCTATTCCTTCATTTTATAAAATAATATAAGTAATTATCTTTAGACCTAATATTAAGTTTATTAATAAGTATTCAAATGCTGGTTTCATAAATTTCTTCGGGATAAAGACAGTCATATATTTGTAACTTTATATAATCTTATAATGCGTTCAACAAATATTTTTAAAACTTTAATTCATGCTATAATTTAGTTTATATTTGAAATGTATTGCAAACTAAATAATTTTATTCACAATAAAGACATTAAAATAGAAATTGCCATTCCCATACATTCCCATCTCATTCTGACTATGTTTCCATTTCATTTCCATTCTTCATGGGAACCGAATTGAGATTCTCATCTCTATTACAAACATTTTGAGTGTCCGAAAGTTTATCTAACTTACGAAATCGATTCAAAAAACTTTTCTGAAGTTTAATTATAGACATTTCGTAAATGAGCGCAAATAAAAAGCCTATAAAATAAGCGATAACTATATTATGCAAAAATATAAATAACATTTCGCTCTGATTGGTGTCAATGCGCTCTCTTCTGGAGCCAATATATATCCAAATGACCCAAACATGTGTCAAATATACAGAATATGTCAATCGCGATAACGGAATAAAAACTGCTGAAGACAAGAATCTATTGAGAAGACCTCCGTTACCACTAATACAAATCCATACAAGAGATGCCGTCGATAAAGACCAGATCACTCGACAACTCGAGAATATAAGCCCGGAATATAATCTATTATGAGATTCGCCAGAATTCCAATAATAGGTATCCATTAGTGATAATATATATCCAAAGAATATGAATAGAAATACACTGAATTTTGAGATCTATAAATTTGATTATAAGTTAAATAAAATAAGTATTTATTCACAAACTTAATTTCTAAAGTATTTGAACCCATAATTTGATTTTATTAAAAGATAATTAAGAATTGAATAAAATATTTGTAGATATAAACAGGAATTGAGAAAATATTGTAATTGCAATGAGTGTGAAAAATTGAAATTGAAATCTAAATTTAATTGATTATATTAATCAATATAAGGTGTTATTTTTATTACTCAGCCTTACTTTGGTAATAATTATATGATTTATGATCCAGAAAACTAATGCAAGTTAAGAATGGACAGTCCTTACTAGGAAGGTTTTCCAAGTCTGCGGTCTAAATTTAAAATTAGATCTTTCTATTTAATACAACTTTTTATGTAAGATAGACTTTGAATTATATCATTGATTACAACGTTTTACATTCAACTCTATGCCTAATATGTTTAAACTGTTTATTAGAGGTCGGTTCGAGACTCGAGAGTCTCGAGTCTCGCTCGAGAGTTGTAACTCTCGATCTCGATCGAGTGCAGTCGAGAGTCTCGCGAGACTCTCGAAATTGATTTTTAACAAAAATGATACCATTAATCTGAGATTAATTCTTAACTGATTGTATTTTTAGTTTACTTAAACATTCTTTGAAAGTATAAAACTATAAAATACATATTTTTGTGAGAATTAGTATGAGTTATACATGTTTAAAATAAACTTGTCTATAATTTTTTTTATATCACAACTCATATTTTAAGCATTTTTAAAGCTTAGATCTGGGATTCAAGCACTTCACTAAAATCTCCGTATTATTGACAAATTTTATTATTTAATTTAGAGTTAGCCTTAATTTATAGACAATATTTGCCACAAATAATGAGATTTAGGTTTCGGATGAGTAAAAATACTTAATAAAAGTTTTGATATTAAAAAGAATATTTTAAAAAATCTATTTAAAATATAATATAACACAGAATTAGAAATCATAATTTTTCTAACTCTAATTTAAATATTTTTATATATTTTATTTGTAAATTAAACTAAAATTAATTAATTTAAAGAATGGTCAGCCGAGTCAATGATCACTTCAAGAGATTAGGCAAATAATATGTTAATTTAGAAATAGCGCTAATAACAAAATTAAAAAATTATATTTATTTAATTAAACACTTTAAGAAATTCGAGAGTCGAGACTCTCGACGAGACTCTCGTCGAGACTCGAGAGTACAGACTCTCGGAAATACCGACCACTACTGTACAATACTGTATTGAACCGTATAATTGAAGTGAGTTTAGAAGTCATGGACCCCAATATTAGGACCAAATATGTTAATGATTTGCAAAATTAATGATTTAGAAATTTTGTAATTAACTATTGTATTAACTGTTGTACTAATTGATTGCATTGAAGATTTGCAAACACAAACTTACTGTATATCATATGTTGATAGAAGAAATGTGTCTGTCATTTAACTCGAGTCTATTCGCTTTGCTTTTTTACACATTGTCTTATTATTTATGAATACATTTGATATTTTGATTGTCGTTATTGTGAATGAAATATTTGTTTAATACTGATTTGCAAACATTTATTTTAATGTCCAATCGATTAAATATAATTTATTATTTGCTTTATATGGTGTCAACAGCTTTCGAACTAAAAATCAATGATAAGTCCTCTTAAAATGATTAACAAATCAAATCTTTATTAATGACAGAAAGCCTAATATATTAATAGTTGAATATGTAATTCTGCTAAATTGGATTGGATTGGATTGGATTAAATTGTGGATCGGATTGTGGATCTATTAGCTAAATAGTTAATAAATAGCTAAAGTTAGAATAAATAGAAATTTTATAAATATTTGAAATTTAAATAAAATTATTTTCCTTTATTAATATGATTGTGGAGCGTGCTTTGAGATGGACTTCACTGTCCTTGTTATTTATTTATATATCTATTTGGGATTATTTTGTTATAATATATGGGATAAACTTGTTTTGGGTCAAATAAAATAGGGTATCGGCTTCATGAGCAACGGCTAAACGAGCCGTAGCCACGTATTCAACCAGCGGTATCAATATTTTAGTTAATCAAAAATTATTTTAATAAACCACTTGTCTCTGTATTAAAAATGGAGTGAAAACTCTTAAATACTACTTCTTTAAGCTTTAATGGTTAGGTCCGTTACTGCAAATCCCGCCACATATGGAGTAAAATGGGTTAAAATACAACTTTTATTAAAATGGGTACAGGTTTTAAAAAACAATAAATACTTTAATTATCGGTCCTGAAGATGGTCTTAGACCGAAAACGTTCGACCATTCATTTATATATCATTTTTATTGCATTTCACTGTTAAATAAATAATACAAAATATATACCGGTATTTACAAAGCACTTCGTTCGCGTACACCGAAGACGCAGTTCAATCGCCGTCGGGTACCGAACATTATCAAAAAATAGATTTCGTTAGCCCTTTATCTTAAAAATATCGTTGAAAAGTTTAAATCTTAAAAACAAAATATACTTTAATTATTGTTGTGATTGATCTAATTCTCAATTCATTGAATATTTTGAGATAAGGTGTCGATCGAGCTTTTGTTGCAATCAGTTTTGATAGAAGTTTTACATATTATTTTACTGAAAACATTTTCAAATTGCTTAGGATTTTCTGTTTTCCACTTGAAAACAGCCATTATTACAATACATGAAAAGACAATACTCGAGCCAACAATGGAAGTCCATTCTATGATTGCCGTCAGAATTAATATTTCCCAAACAAATACTAAAACAATACTAAAACTTCTGATAACAGAAACAGGGCCTGCATTTTCGTACTTAAAAGCCATTGTGAAAAATAATTGGTCACCAACACTACACATTCCGTTCACAAAGAGTAGAGTCCATGTGTCCCAACCTGTGGGCCAAACCAATTCATCAATTATTACTAGAATTATAAGACTAGATATGACAATAGTTAAAGAGAACCAAACGAGAATCACAGATACTGGAGTTGTCTTTAACCTTCGCAAACAGATATTCACAAAAGCACCCGTAATCGCAGCTATCAGTGCAAGAATGGTTCCCTCGATTCTGTGTTCGTGAATTATCTCTGATTCTGAACCAAATATAAATTCTGGTTTCGCAACAATGACGACACCAATAAATGTTATGATACCAGTTATTATTTGAACGATTGTCATCTTTTCTTTAAGTATAACATATCCAAAAACAGCTACAAAAACAGGCGATGAGAAGTGAATAGTGGAAGCGTCTCCGATGGGGATAAATCGATAGGCCATATAAATAGTAGTTATAGAAGCAGTTCCTATAATAGCCCTAATCGCTAAAACAAGTCGATCTCCTGATTTGCCAATTAATGAATTCTTATTAACCAAAGCAACGATTAAGAAAATTACAAATTGGATGAAAGATCTAAATCACATCAATAAATAAACTTTTAAAGATAATACATATCGAATATACAGTATATACCAGATGGGAGACGACCACTTTATCGACAGCCACTTTATCTAATCTGTTAGGTAAGGTTAGGTTAGGTTAGATTAGGTTAAGTTAGGTTGGGTTAGGTTAGGTTAAGTTAGGTTAGGTTAAATGGCTGTCGATAAAGTGGTTTGTCGATAAAGTGACCCACTTCCGTATTAATCATACCTCAAAAATGTTATAACTTATTATACTAAAAAAACCTCAATAATCATTTAATATTAACTTATTTTCCTTTTATTTAAATATAGCTAATCTTTAAAAAGCAATACACTAAAAGCTCGATATAATGAACATTAAGATGACAAACTTTTGTTTCGTTATAACAAAATTATGGTCTAAATAACAGTGTTAAATGCCTAGGGCATTTGTAGATGTTCGTTATATCGAAATTTTACTGTATTTTTAAATTTACTTTTAAAGAAAAATCCAATATTCACAAAAAGTTACTTAAAATTGAAATAATTAATAAACTACAGGAATAAGTTAAATATAGAACAATACTCTTCGGCTTTGACTTTTCTGAGTATAGGTTTAGAGTCGGCTCAAACGGCCTTTAAGAACTTGAGGCTCAGGCAAAGTGGCATTAAGCCTAATCTCAGACTCTCGGCTAAGCCCTTCAATGTAACAAACGTAAAAAATATAATATTTATATAAGATTAATTAATGACATATTGTTTTTTGTGGCAAAGCTGTGTCTCAATACAGAAAATAATATGTTATTAATTAATCACTAAGTGTTAGAATATTGTAAAAACCTTTAAAATGAATAAAAAAATGCTAACTTTGCAAATACAAACAATTTTCGAGTTTATCTCCTGATGTTTATCACTCCTGATGTTTATCACTCCTGATGTTTATCACTCCTGATGTCCACTCGATTGCAATACACAAAAAAGCATCGAATCAAATGTGTCATCATTTGACTCTCAATGTGTTGATGAAGAGATAGTTGTGATTAATGGTAAGAAAAAAGTTGTTATATTTTTAATAGTGAGCGTTGACAAGAATAAAAAGTTTTATGAAATTATGAAAAGTTTATACTAATTTTAAAAGCAACAGAATATTCTAAATAATAGCAACAGAATATTCTAAATAATAGCAACAAAATATTCTAAATAATATTATATTTTATACAATACAATAAATAAAAATTAAAACTCGATCTAAAGGAAATATAAATATTACTGAGGTTTGAGACTTGAAAGGCATCTGAAACTTGTTATTTTCACCCGATTTAGTGATACAATTAAGAGGAAGAAATATGTTTCCGATGGCGTCGTGACGTCCCTGCCTTTCATTATCATAAAGGGATAATCGCAGTGTTAGGTTATTTAACATTTTGAGTTTCTCTATTGGAAACATAAAGTCTTCGTGAAAATGCGGACTCAAAGAGTTCTTCACTTTTCGCGAGCATTGATTGGCCTCTTTTGTAGTGAAACTGCTTCTTGTGTTCAAATGAGTTTGTTTTTGAATTAAATTAATTTTAATGAGAGTGTCGTATGTCTTCTTTCTTCCCCTGTGAGGCAAATCAATTGCTTTATCCAAATGTAAAATAAGCCTAAATTTTGAAAAATACTTTTTAGATAATTATTTTAAATAATTCAATAAATAATAATATATAACAATAATAATATTAATAATAGTGTCGGATTTAAAACTTCGAAAATTATAAGTTCCAAAATTAAACGATATGATAATCAAATAAGTTTACATGGTTTGATCTTTTAAGCAGAGATCGTTTTACATATAGTGTTAAAACTTTTCTGACGGCACTGTACTGTACATTGTGAATAAACTTATGCTCACTGTTTTGGGTTTCCCTACAATATAATTATGTTAACAAAATATTTCTAGTTTACGACATTCAACGCAGAAATCCCGGCCACACATGCTTTCAAATGAATAAACTGAATCTATTCAGAGATATCTTATGAAGCATCTCAACTTCGGAATCCATTTCACAGACCATTTATGAACAAAAAAATTTATTATCCCTTCAATATTTGCTATTTTGATTTTTGTAGAGCTCAGGTAGAGCTGTATATACAGTATTTAGAAAACCTATAAATATTGCTTGAATTGAAAAATCAAACCTTTTTATGTTTTCATCAAAGTTTATAGAAAATGAAAGCCATCCAAAGGTCAGATTTTCATCTTCAGTCGGACTATTATCGTCTTTTGTTTCCAAATCTGAAATGACTTCTTCTTCTGAAATAACATTACTTTCAGTTTGTGCTAAAGTAAAGATTAATAGCTGTTCAATAATTAAGAATGCATTTTAGTAGAAAAGCTATTTAGTAAAAATACTATTTTTATTCTCACTATTTTGAACGACATCTTTATATAGAGAAATTTTTAGACTTCCCACAGAGTTGGTTCGCTCTAACAAGTGCTTTGAGTTCGTGAAAGAATAATTTCTTTCAGGCCATTCATGACTTCTGGCCAAAAATGCTCGCGATATCTCCGAATGTCGCCTTTGTTTTGTTGAATTAAAGTTGTTATCATCTTCTGCAATGGTTGACGCAGAAGTCACCGAACCTCTTTTCGAGTATTTCAAACTCGTGGTCAATGATTGCACTATAAAATTGCAAATTTAATGTTTTCAATTTATTCTTATTACTAATATTTGACTGAAAAATAGTACAATTTTATACCATTCAAAATAAGTTAATATATTATTTAGAAATAAAATAATCTTTTATTTTTTAGCATAATTATAACATTTTCTCATTTATGATATAATACTAGTATAATATACTACTGCATAAATTTGATATACGTTTATAAGTTTTAAAAAATTGTCATTGTTTCTCTTATTCTACACTGAATATAGTTTCAAATATTATACTAAGTTAGTTTGTAATGCTTTTTGAGAATTGCACCTAAAATATTTTTGCACTTAACTTTATTTATCATTTTTGCTATTATTAGTAATGAAGGAAATAAAAGGAAGTAATGGTAGTATCGGATCAAGGCAACTTTATGAGACGTGGGCTCAGGCGTGATAAATTCGAGTTTAGACTTAGAGCCATTCAAAGCTCATATGCAATGACAGCAATGAATGTTCATGCAATTGAAACATTTTAATAGTTAAGGTTTAATTTGACACTAACCATAATTTTCATATTAAAATGACTTTAATTGTAATTTAATTTTAGCTTTTGCTGTGAAACATAAGCAGTAACTCTAAATAGAGTCGTCTTTCGTGTTGCTTTTGGAATCTTAAGCCATTGGAATTGTTATGGAATGGACTGTCAAATGTGACCAAAAATTGACAATATAACTTATATAATTTACAAACATGAAAACTTTTCAAATATATTGTAAACTTATAAAGCATAATGTTTCATTTTTCTCTAGAAGTTTAATTATTTAGACTTAATTCAACCAATTAGATTCCCAAACCTAAAATGACCAAACCGAAATATTTTAAATTCATTTTTTGACTTAAAATTCGCTTAAAATTCTTTTTGAAAAGATTCCTTATTTATAATGTGATTGAAATATTTCAATGAAAAATAGTTAAATGGCAAAATTTAATGCATTGTGAATGTCCACTCGCTAATGCATTAAACTACGGCCAAATAAATGACAGCAAAGCCAGGCTTTCAGGGTACTTCAATTTTTATAAATTCATCAAATATTTTGCAAATATTCCTTAGAACTAAAACTTCAAGTAAGTTAGTTTCACACAAAATTATTTATTGTAGCCTATCTCATTAAATTATGCTAATTTATATGTAAATAAACACGGGAGACGGACACTTTATCTACAGCCACTTTATCTAATCTCTTAGGTAAGGTCAGGTTAGTTTAGATCAGTGGCGATTCTAGAAATTTAGGAACTGGTGATTAGGTGGTGAAAGGCTAAGGAAAACTTTATTTTCTATATGAATATAGGATAAATACAACATAAATATTAGAATGAATTCTACAAGTCAACTCGACGATTAGAGTACTTTTTGAAAACATCAATTATTTCTTCGACATCCAATTTTCCGCAAAGTTCAGATTCAATTGACATCACTGCACAAGAAGACAATCGTTCTTGTCCTATCGTACTTCTTAAATAAGTACAATGATAATAATGCTTTGAAGAATGCAGGTTGATGTGCATGTTTAAAAGTCTGTGCAGACTTGTTCTGAGAAATAAATATTATGAAAAACCTTTTGTAATATCTCAAGGAACATGGGGGGCAGGTGGTGATGACCCTAAGGAACATGGTGAATATCCCTCACTTTCCTTACCCTAGAATCGCCACTGGTTTAGATTAAGTTAGGTTAAGTTAGGTTGGGTTAGGTCATGTTGTTAGGTTAGGTTAGGTTAAATGGCTGTCGATAAAGTGGTCTTGTCGACAAAGTGACCCCCCCCCCACTTCCAATAAACCTATATGTTAATTAAAAATTCAAATAATCTCAATTTGTGTTTTCGAAAATAATTCATAAAACCCTTTGTCTAGAAATATATAGTGAAACGACATCTTTAATATATAAAAAAATTGAAGTTTGATTTTATTTCTTTACAATTACCAAATAAACTAATATTAGATAAAAGAAAATAAAAAAACATAATCCATGAGATATAAAATATTGACCTTGAAAATGTTGAATTTGTGAAACACTTTAACGGTGTTTGATTGACAGCTCTATTACAGGGCATGATATTTAAATTTGAAAAAATTCTGTAACTATGTATCAAAAACTATAGAACTTTCTGTACTTATTGAAAGAATCATATTTTTTAATCGTAAAATGCATTAGAATTGGAGAATTAATTCGTATATTTTAATAACAATTTGTTCTAATGATGAAACGAGGGCTAAAACCAAAAATAATTCGAAATTTAAATACAAGAATAGTTAGTTTTAATAAAATAATAAAATAGTAAAATATGGTAGAATAGAGTTTAATAAATTTAGAATACATTTAATTAATGTATTATGAATACATAAATGAATACATTTTAAATAATTGATATGAAAAACTGCTGCAGACAGTTGTTTGACAGCTCACCAAATTCATTTAAGATGCTAACTTTTAATTTAACATGCTAATTTAACATTATAAATAATAATTTCAATTATTTCATATCATAAGCCCTAAAGAAAATATTCTGTCTGCAGATTAAAAAAATAATAATATATAATTTGTTTATAACCTGATTGTGTTGAAAAACTTCTTTGTGGAACCCAAAAGCGTAAAATTTCTGCATCTTCTTCAAGATCGTCTTCATCTTCTGTGAGTAAACTATTTTTGCCAAAGCAGTCAGAAATTGTGCATTTTTGAAAGCTTTTGCATAAATTGTGGTATAAATTAAGCAAATAATTGGGACACATTGTGAAACATAACCTCTAAATGAAACCCATATTTTGAGCTAATTTTGAATGTGAAATGGTATCGTTCAAACTGATATTACATTATAGAACAGGTAAATATTGTCGCATAGCTTTCGAAATTACCCTTGATTTGTAGCGAATGTGGGCGTCATTATACTAACGGGTGGCATATTTAAGCGTATGCTGGTTTATGGTTTATATGATTTTATGATAAAAGTAAAGAGTGCAGCTTTTAGTCAATATTAAGTTGAAACAGATGGTGGCAGAGGTGGAGGAACACCAATATGCTCTAATGTATAAACAGGTGCCCGCAATCAATAGAATTAATTTTAGCTTTTCTTTGTAATAAGTTTTTAAATTAATTGTTTGCTTTCAAGTGGTTTATTTTTCTTCGAATATAATTAGCGAATGTAACACAAACTCTAACAATGAATTTTCTTATCTCAAAAGTACACTTAATTATGTGGTTGTTTCATTTAATTTATATCAGCCATATATTGAATTAAATTAAATCTAATAACTCTTGTTTATCAACTCAAATTTATCAAAGTCGAAAATTATCGTTTCATTATGGAATATTATATTGTGCAGCTTTGGTTTTAAAATTTCAGTTTTAACATTTCTCCTTATTTAATATAACTTAATTATAACATTACATTTAAAATGTTTTTCTAAAAAGAAGATTAAAACTATATAAAAAAAATAAACTTTCATTTCTAAAATTATTCAAAAAACTGTTTGAAGGGTAGAAATAAGTTTAGAAACTTAAGCATTGCGACCAAGTCATCTGTCTTATATTGTCACTTTCTAATTTATAACAGATAAATGATATGTACCGAATGCAAGTAACCATTTTGAATTGTGATATTGCTATGATAACTTAAACAAATGTAGTCTATATAAGCTATAATGAATATTTAATATATCAATACATTTAATGTCGAGCTTAAATTTGATATAAGTAATACAATGACTACTTAAATATAAAAGGATATTACTTATTCATTCATTTGTTAGCAAAATGTAAGCATTATTATGCAAAATGGATGAGACTCTAGAAAATTGAATTTGTGAATAAATGATAGCTTAATCTAAGTTTCATTTAGCCCAAAAAATTATACCTAAATTGAAGCAGAAAATATTAACTTTTTTTTATTAAAGAACCAAATGGCTTTAATTTATACACTATTAACTTGTTCTTATTTGAACACAGAGCAATTGAAACATTGTTCTTATTTCAATCTCTAAGTTTTCAATCATTTTCATTTATTTGACAGTAAAACACTTTCATAAAACTTATTGTAACTGTTTGTACATTTGCTATTTCAATCATTTCTGATGAAATTTAAAGCTAAATAATGGTTCCAAATGATAACTTAACCACAAATAAACTTATTTTAATTTGAAACGTGAGTGCAGAAACTTTTGAACAACTTGTATTTAAATAATTCTCGAGTCTAATATTGAGTAAATGTAATTGAGTTGAGATCATAAGTTTATGCTCTGGTTGTAGAGCTAAATGCAAGCGTTAGCCACTGCTATAAATTA
>JAUJYU010000409.1:0-13660 GCA_033995675.1 Nothrus silvestris
AGATAGCTTTCATCAAATGACGGCATAGCATATGCAGTGAATCCGAGTCCAAACATTGAGCGCTATTCATTCAACTTTGTAACAAAAACAATAATAATAAATTAAATTTCAAAATATTTAATTGTATCAAAAATGGCTTTTCATATGGTCAAGAAGAACAATTAATTTTAATAAAAATATTTTTTCTCCATACGTTACCCCCGCCTCAATTTTAATTTTCTAAAAAAAGTTTTTATATCTATGGGGTTGTCTATGGTCCCTATTGGTGATCATATCGCACAGTTTCAGAAATTAGTTTCATGACAATAAACGCAAAATTTGAAGTTTCGCTTAGTTTAGAAATCTATAGAAATGTTTATTTATGAAACTCTCAATGCAAATTTGTTGCGTAAGTTTCACCTTTACAGTTTTATACTTATTCAAATCATTTACTAATAATTATACCTAACTTACGTCAATAGCATTTGTTAAAGCGAAATTCGTAAACTTAAGATATTTCTAAGTAAATATATTTCAAAAGTTATGTTGCATTTCTCTGCAATGCAATTTCATAAGTGTATGCAAAGTAGTGCATAGAATTGTCTAAAATATGACTCCCATTCCCATCCATTTCCATCCATTTCCATCCATTCCCATTCCCATTCCCATCCATTTCCATTCCCATTCCCATTATTATTCCATGTTTAAAATATGCTTCCATCACATCACACGAAATCACATTGAAATTATAGCGATAGTCGTAAAAATGACTCTATAGATAGCTCTACTGCTGTCTATTAGTAACCTTACAGTAAACATATATTTGTGGATTACTCCAACTCAATCGTGGAGTGACTGCTTATAAACGCAGGAGGGGGTCAACAAAGTGTTATTTGCGTTACATTATATTTGACTTCAATATAACAATAATATTGATTGTAAACAATGCAGACATCGGAAAATTGCATAAACTGTCAAATTATGTATTAATACTAATATTGATATTAATTGTAAATTATTATTAAAAATGATTTAATGATTAAATTTTGTGAAATATATTAATATTAAATATCCATTAAATGCCTTTCAAAATGTGGAATCAATTATTGTTGAAAAGAGTGTTTCTCTTAATAGCATTGAATGCAATATTTGGCGATTCTTTGACTCTAAACAACCCATTATTTGAGTCCAAATCTCAACCGAATTTGTTTACATTTGAGACGACAACCGATCCATTGTCGAAGCGATGGAAGCGATTGGCGAATGACGTGACGACAAGATCTTCACCAACGTCTGCGCCGAACGAGGAATTGGTGTCATTCGTGTCGTCGTTGAGTCTGAACGACAGTCACGAACAGTTGACAGTCCACTGGTCTGGAAAGGGATCGCCGGTTATTATCTGTTTGGCTAAGAATAGGCCCAAAAGTGCAAACATGTCTTCAGCTGTTTATATGTCTCACAATTACGGCAAAACATTCAAAAAAGTGACTGCATTTATATTGAAAGACAACAGCAATTCTGTGATAAACAGCTTTTATATTTCACAAGCGATTAATTCTCATTACATTTTTGTGGACGCAATCAATAAATGCATTTTTGTGACCAAAGATTACGGCAAAACATTCAGGAGAATCGATTTGTCGTTTAGTCCGCAAACCGTTTCATTGCATTCGACAAACGCTGACTTAGTATTAATCACTTCTCTCAACACTAAGTATTCATCTATTCATTGATCCATTCATTGATCCATTCATTGATCCATTCATTCATTCATTCGTCTGTTTTTCATATGTTTTCATTCATTTCAGTAATGAATTGGAGTCAAACCTATGGCTATCACAAGACTTTGGGAACAGTTGGCGACAAATACAAGAGAGAGTTAAACAGTTTTCATGGGGTATCGAAGGCGTCGACACAGACTCTGAGATAAATACAATATTCGTTCAAAGACGAGAACCGAATGGTTTCACAACTATTATGAGTTCAAATGACTTTTTCAGTAATGAATTGAATACAAAGAATTGGCTGAACAATGTCGAAGAATTCGAGATTTCCGGTAATTATATGTTTGCGACGCGAAGATTGAAACTGATTGGGAGTCTTAAACCGCACTCTCATGAGTCCTACCAGTTATGGGTTTCATATAAAAGGCAAGCCTTCGAACGCGCAATATTTCCACCGAATGGCTTGTCTGCGATCGACTTCTATGTGGCGGACGCGACACCAGAGCTGGTGATGGCGTGCCTTACGTTCAATGACTCGACAACCAATTTGTATACTTCTGGAGAAAACGGAACTCTATTTTCATTATCATTAGAGAACATTCTATATTTAGCGCCAAACATAACAAAACACCCGTTGGGTCTCGAATGGAAGAGTGAAGAGCCTCTCGCAGACATTCATAAAGTGGCCGGAATTCGAGGCATTTATATCGCTTCCAAATGGAAAGAACCCAAGAAATCGGTCGCAGATCTAATATCTGTAATTAGTTTTGATTTTGGTTCGAAGTGGCAAAGAATTAGACCTCCTTTTCTGGACGCAGACGGCGCTCATATAGACTGCAATTTGACTCAGAATTGTTCATTACATTTATCTCAAAAGTTTTCTGCACTCTATCCACACCTCCGATTGCCGCCAATAATCTCTCGTTCATCAGCGGTGGGGCTCATAATGGCTTCAGGAGTGGTCGGCTCTTCCATCAAAGGAAAACCTAATGTCTATTTAAGTATTGACGCCGGCATTACATGGCGTCAAGTATTGAATGGCAATTATATTTTCGCTTTCGGAGATTTCGGCGCTATTATTGTCGCGATTTCTTATTACGCAAAAAATGGCGCAACAAATGAACTCAAATACTCTATAGATGAGGGCGAGAACTGGTCTACCATTAAGTTCAGTAAAGACAAAATACGTATATATGGCTTAATGACAGAACCCGGGGAAAAGACCACTGTTTTCACTTTGTTTGGTTCGAAAGAAGAGACTAAACATGAATGGATTTTAATACAACTCAATCTCACCAAAGTTTTCAAGTCTCAGTGCGCTCTACCAGAAGATTATAAAGAGTGGTCTCCGCATGATTTCGACTCCGGATGTCTTTTGGGCCGCAGAGAAGTGTTTCAGCGAAGAATTGCAAATCACAAATGTTTTAATGGACAGCAATATATCAGACCTGTGGCAACTCTCAACTGTCCCTGTCGTAGCTCTGACTTTGAATGTGATTTCGGATTCATTCGTGACCGAAACGGAGGTCCCAAATGCGTGATTGACGACCGATCCAGTCTTGAAGGCTTTGATCCATTTTCAGTTCCCGAGTCGTGTAAAGTCGGAAATTTGTTTAACCGAACGCGAGGTTATCGTAAAATAAGTGGAGACACTTGTATTGGTGGCGAAGAAGACTGGTATTCTCCTCAAGTGATTCCATGTCCTTTCGATGCAAAACATGACGAGCAGTTCGTTCTGTTCGTTCAAAGACAAGCCATTTCGCGACTGCTGTTGAACGAAGAGAAACCCATCAAAGAGACATTAATACCACATTCATATCTGATTAATGCAATCGCTGCTGATTTCGATCGTAAACTAAATTGTCTTTATTGGTCTGATATTGGAATCGATAAAATATTGCGCTTATGTCTTGACGGACGACTATCACAACCAGAGGTTTTAGTTGAAACGGGACTCGAATCAGTGGAAGGAATCGCTTTCAATTCAATTAACAATCACTTGTATTTTGTAGACGGAGAACAGGCAAAGGTTGAACTCATTCGTACGGATATCACAAATGAGGGAAGAATGAGAAGAACTGTATTAGAAAAGCCTAATCTAGAAAAACCTCGAGGAATAGCACTCAATCCTATTGCTGGATATATATTTTTGACCGATTGGGGGGACACAAAACCGGGTATTATTCGTTGTGAACTCGACGGCGATAATGTCAAAGTGTTGTTCAACGGCTCAGTGGTTTCGTGGCCTAACGGAATAGCTGTCGATTACTTATCGTCCAAAATCTTTTGGGTCGACGCAAAGCGTGATTACATTGCGTCGTCTGATTTTGATGGCAATCATTTGCATTACGTATTGCGCGGAGACTTAGCTCCACATCCTTTTGCTTTGGGAGCGTTTAAGGATTATATCTATTTCGATGACTGGAATCTTCAGCAAATAGTTCTCATTAATAAGAACGACGGCTCAGACAGACGCGTCCTTTTGGGTGATGTGAACGGCGCGATGGACTTGAAAATTATTAGCACCGAATTGCTTGATAAGAAAAATAGTTGTAGTGATAATAAAACTTCCAATTGTTCCCATTTGTGTGTCGCCAAACATTATAATGGCTACAAATGTCTTTGTCCGGACGGCTTCGTCGTCGAGAAGACTGCAGATGGAAATGAAAAGTGTGGATGTCGGGCGGGGGAGGAGTTGACAAAGACGGGCGCCTGTAAGCCAAAAAAGGATGGCTTGTCGTGCAGTCCAGAAGAATTCGCGTGCGATAATGGACTTTGTATTCAAAAGCTTTGGAAATGTGATCGCGATAATGGTTAGTCACAAACATATTCTATTGTTTTATGGTTTTTTTTAGCTCTCATTGATTTCAAAAGCGAATCGACACTAAAAAGTAATCTATAAGAAGGGCTCTTCATTTAGCCCTCATTTGATGAACAAAAGGCGTTCCTCCTTTTTCGTCAAATAAGAAGCACTCTTTAGTTTAATATCTGCTCTACCTTACAGAATGCGTAAAGTAAAGAATTGGCTACTTTTTGGATACAACAGATCTTTGTTCTTTACAATCTATATGAAATCAGGTGCTATACAATAGATGAATACCACTCAATATCAATATCAATACCGCTAACCGTATGACAGCATTCTTTCAACCCGTGCTTTCATTTTTCTATATGAGTGGGAGGGGTAAAAGTTTTACCGTAAAACTCAATTTTCACTTTCAAATAGGATTAAAAATATCACATTTATTCACCTCCTGGTTATACCTCGATTTATAGGAGAAAAACAACCATTTATTCGTGTAATCATTTTTAGTAAAGTATCTTTTAGTCTTCAGAATTTAAAAGCCTTCCCCTGTTATCTCTTGAACCATTTGGTTAATTATGATAAAAGCAGATTTCGGCCGGAAATGACTGGTCTATGAAATGTTATTAATTGTCGACTTATTTTGTATTATTTAAATGAATCGATGCAAATGTGACAAAACCGCCAAAAGTCAGTTTTGTGAACGATTTTAATTACTTTATTCAAATTGATATACTGTTTGATGATTTTTGCAAACATTGATAACATTGAAATAAAGTTTGTAAAACTAATAAAAGCTCTATAGTATATAATGTGATGGTAATTGTGATCTCTTAACAGATTGTGGCGACCACTCGGATGAAAAGAATTGCAGTGAACACCAGTGCAATGACGATGAATTCCAATGTAAAAGGTCTGGAAAATGCATTCCAAGTTATTGGAAATGCGACTTCGACTCTGACTGTCCCGACGGCTCAGACGAAGATTTGTCTTTATGCGAATCAATATATCCCAAATGCGATGAAAATATTCATTTCAAGTGCAATAATCATCGCTGTATTGAAAAGAAATACGTTTGCGATAATTTAGGTATTTATTTGTCATTACTATTGAAGAAAAATAATATATTTTGTTTAACTTATTGCAAAAGCTATTGCATTGAGATTGAGATCATGTCGTTATTTATAAATTAAATTAAAATATATCATCAGCTCTTAGTTTCCTTACAAAAAATTAATATCCGATGAGTTAACGATAGTTAAATATTGATTACAATTTATAAATTAAATTTTAATACAATGCCCTTTGAAATTACACGAATTAATTATTTTACTTAATTTTATAAAATTATTTGTGTTTATATAAATACTTTTATCATTCATTCAGACACTTGTCGTGATGGAGGAAGCGATGAATCCAATTGTTCAACAAAAGCCAGTTCTTGTCGAAGTGATGAGTTCAGTTGCCATAACGGGGACTGTGTGTTAGCCGTTTGGCGCTGTGATGGTTTGTTTCTATATTTTAAACATTTATAATTAATTTGAATGTTATTTTACGTTATGTTTTGATTTCGGTCAATGACCGCATTTAACAATATAACCTGAGGGTTGGGGGTTAGAACGTATGGCAACAGATAAGCCATAGCCACATACCCGCAATGCTGAAAGGTTTATCAGAGTGATTGACATTAAGCTAAGTTACAGAGCTTTGATTGTTATGGCGCGGAAGGCATTGAATGGCAATATGCCAACCCATATGCCAACCCGTGTTCCCTTATATCACTTAATAGTGCGTTATCTAACCTGTCGTACACTTCTGTTAAGTTAATCTTTTTTAGCGAAAGAAATTAGCATTAAATACTTGTATATCAAGAACATAGTGTTGAATATAACGAAAATGGTTTTTCAACAGCAAAACTATCTTTCATTTTAGAGCTCATAGAGTATACAAATTTGAATTTGAATGTTTCTAATAAAAAGTATAACCAATTTTTTTAGGCGATTACGACTGTAGGGATAAAAGTGATGAACTTAATTGTTCTAAAAAATGTAATACATTCCAATTCGGTTGCGATGACTTCAAGTGTATATTCAAGACATGGGTTTGTGACGGTCTGTTTGATTGATTTGTTTTGTATGAAAATTGTATTATTTATGTGAATCTAATTTTAGGAGAATTTGATTGTAAAGACTTATCCGATGAAAGAAATTGCGTCAACACAACTGTACTCTCAAGTACTGCATTGCCTCAAACGCCCACAACTACTTCCAAACCACCGGACTCTTGCGCTGGCGATTGGTTCAGATGTTCCACAAGTGGTACATGTGTTCCACTTTTATGGCGCTGCGATTCAATTGATGATTGCGGTGACAACTCAGATGAGTTGGGATGCATTTCTCTCAATAGCACCACTGTTGGACCGACTCGAACAGATATGACAAAAAGCGGCGGTTGTGGTCATGAAAGATATCAGTGCAAAAACGGTGAATGCATTTGGGATTCATGGCTTTGCGACTCTTCATTCGATTGCGCTTCAGGTGAAGACGAAGACCAAGAAAATTGTCACTTCGGGACCAAAAAATGCTCTGAACAAGAGTTCGCGTGTGTGCACAGCTCTGGATGTGTTCCACAAACTAAAGTTTGTGATAATTTTAATGACTGCGGAGATAATTCAGATGAGTGGGGCTGTCATAACGAACACATCGAACCAATCAAACCAATCACATGTCCAGGTTTTAGGTGTAAAAGTGGCGAATGTGTCGAAAGTCACAAACGTTGTAATCACAGACCCGATTGTTTTGATAATTCAGATGAAGAACATTGTGCCCAAACTCTCTATACCGTAAATAATTTGCGGGTCAACCAAAAGAGTATTACGCCTTCCAGTTTCACAATCCTATGGCAAACGCCTTCAAGTCTAAAAAATTTTCAATATATGCCTTCATATTCTCGATTGAATGGCAAATGGATTAACACGACTTGGATTAAAGATGAAAGCTATACATTTGATAAACTGGAGTCAGGGCTCACATACAACGTATCAGTTTATTGCAAAATACTTAATGAGAGTGAAATTTATTCTCCGCTTCAATTTATCGCAGTTGCAACGGAATCGATCGGTAACTAATTTGCTTCTATTTTCCTTTTTTTAAATCTTTTTACAATATTATAAAATCAAATCTTAATATTTTGTAATTTAGCTCCAAATCCACCCCGAAATGTGTCAGCAAAAGAAATGAATTCAAATAATGTGATGATTAGTTGGAGCCCTCCATTAGTCTCTCACGGACTCGTCAAAGGCTATCGCATCTATCATTCGCCTCCTTTTCCACCAATATATAAAACTGTGAGCGCATCGAAAGCTAATAGTTTGCAAATCATTTACTCATTCGAAGTCGGGGTTAAGTATACTTTCTGGGCATCGACTTTGACCACTAATTTGGAAAGTGAAAACTCGAATAAAACATCTCTTGTTATCGGATCTATCGCTACAATTAAAGACTTGAATTCCAGAAATATAACAAATTCAAGCGTTACTATAGAATGGAATTCAATGTCCGACAAAAAGATTAAATGGTATATTGAATACCGATGTGATGACTATTTTATTGGTTACGTTAATAACGTGACCACTGATGTAAATCAAGTCACAATCAAAGGACTATCTCCTGGTGTTAACTATCAGTTCAAAATTCTTCCTATTATTAACGGATCGGTTCTATTGAGTGAAATCGAAGACAACACAATATCTGTTGTGACTCTCGGCGAGACTTTGCCGTCTGTTCTAATAAATGAAAAATCAGTTTTAGGCTCAACCATAACATTAAATTGGACTAAACCTCTATACTCGTCATTGAAAGCAATTAATTGGAGTTTTGGTGTCTATTATGGAATCGCTGAAAATAAACTGCAACTCTATTCAGAAACTAATAATACAAACATTACTATTAAAGGATTGCTGTCATGTGAAACATATGTAATTCAAGTTCGAGTGATGTCTCCCTTTGGGATCGGACCAGCCGTTGATTCGACAGTACTCGAGACTCAATACGACCCAACGGCTCCGCCGAAGAATTTGAAATATAAAGTTTGGCAAAACGATAAAACCCAATATTTGCTTTCATGGGACGCCTCCTGTTCACACATAATTGGAAGTAAAATCGGTTATAAGATTCGTGTTCACGATATAATCAAAGATCGCGAAGACTGGACCCAATTGGCTCCACGTTATGCCACTACCATCGAACTTAACTTAACTGTTCATTATGGAGCCATTTATGATATTAAAGTCAGTACTGATCGCCCCAACTCCAGGTTCACAGAAACCATACGTTTGAAACCAATGGCTTTGCCTCAAGTCTTCAAATTGAGTGGAGTTCAGGAAATCAATGGTTCGCTTTATATCATTTGGAAAATTAATGACAATTGGCCGCAAGACTTCAATAATCATAGGTTTCATTATCATTATTAATCATTTATCTGATATTTTAATCCAAAAATGCATTTATTTTTATTGTGTGCGCAGTTTTGTATACAAAGTATATGTGAGTCAAACACCAAATGTGAGTGAAGGCAATGTCGTTATTGTAAAGAAGCCTCCACTCAATTATCCGGCAGAATATGGAAAATTTTATTACATCGGAGTCGCTATATTTGAAGAACACGGCTATTCGGGCCCTATTTCTGATACTCTTATTATTGGAAGTCCGGTATTATTGGCTTCAGGTATTTGAATGATTACTCAATTTATGTCATCATATGATATAACTTTAGTTTAATTTTGTTTTAGGTTCAGATACTGTTGTTATTGAAAAGAAGAACATAATAGGCGTAGTTGTGTTGGTCGCTGTTGTAGTGATAGCACTGATTGTTGCTCTCGGAATATTTATAATACGCCAAAGACGTCTTCAAAGAAGCTTTTTATCATTTGCGAGCAGTCATTACAATACTAGATCAGGTTCAGCGACCTTTTCAGCAAATGATGGACTCGGTATGCAATTCATAGATTTTAATCTTTTTGTTGTCACATAATTAGTGAAATTACTATTTTTAATGTTCTAACTGTAATATACGGTCAATCTTTGGTTTTTATGATTATAAACTCTCCATTCATAAGTCCATAAGTCATCCATAAGTCTATAAATGTCTTTTTTAAGGACAACTTTTTTTCTGAACCAATTCCCAAAACCCAATCCCCAAAACCCAATCCCCAAAACCCAATCCCCAAAACCCAAAACCCAATCCCCAAAACCCGATCGTTTCATAAATAACAGTTTGACCGTAATATCAGTCATGAAGATGTTTTACTAAATTTTTTTATTTATTTATTATAGAAGAAGACGAGAGTCCCGTTTTTCGTGGTTTTTCCGATGACGAGCCCTTAGTATTGGCCTAAACTCGCATTTACGAGAATATTGTTGTGATATTAACTATTTTTTAACTATACTTTCATTTTGAATGCATAGCTATCTGTACAGTATATACCTGTATATACAGTATCGTAAGCACTATAAGACTGGCTAATTCTCACTTATGCTTATAATGTAAACCTCGAAGCACTAGTCGTCTAATTATAAGAAAGATTTTTGTTTAAAAAATAGTAAAACTAAGTTAGCTTCAAATTATATTCATGTTTATAATAGTTTCAATGATATTCATGTTTATAATAGTTGAAAATGTTTTATTTACAGAATATTTATGTAAAGATAAAAGAATAAATCGATTCTATTGAAAGAACACACAAAATGACAAAATTATAATAAATCAAAATATTACTCTTCGCAGAAGAAACTGCGACATCATCTGATTTGCCACTTTTGAGAGACATTTGTGAAACAAAGTTCTCAACATTAGTATTAGTGATGTCGAAGTGTACGCATTGAGAATAGAAAAGTTGTCGCTCTTTTCCGTTAGAATCGATTCCTCGAATGCAAACATTGTATTTATTTCTCTCGTTTAGTTTGTTTGCCACAAATTCTCTTGTATTGTAATCTATTGTCTCATTAATAGCAATGTTATTATTATTAGTGATGATTATGCGAAACGAAGAGATATCATCGATGCGATTGAGTATAAGCCACACTATTCTTACAGAATTTTTTCTTCTTCGCGACCATTCAATGGCGCGAATTTTTAAGTCACTTTTATCTATAAAATGTTTTGAGTATTTCTCTATTTCATCGTTTTTACAATTGAGTTGATTTGGCTTTAGAGCTGCCATCGATTTGTTAACTAAATTATTTGGTTCTTTACAAATAACAGATGACCAATGATTATAAACCAAAGACGAACGGCCGTCCAGTTCGGACTTATGGACATCACTTGTTATCCAAGCAATTAATGGCAGTAAATGACAATCACAATAAAGAAGATTATCTGTTATGAAAAAGCAAAGAATAAGTTTAAAATAAAATAAGTTTTCGATTAGTTTACCGTTAAAATAAAGTTTTAATCCGGTCTTAATTTGAGGCATAAGTTTCTCATCAATATTCATTAATCTATTATTACTGAGATTTAATGCTTTAAGGTTTTGCATTTTCACCATTTCCGGTATATAAATAGATGAAAGTTTGTTTCTTGCAATTGATAAATAAGTTAAATTGGATAGATTTAAACCAAATAATCCTTTACTCAGTTTCCTTAATTGATTTCCTGATAAATCTAAATATTTTAAATGAGTTAAATTTGTGAATACATTCATTTGTATGTCATTTATTATATTATTTTGCAATGAAAGCCATTCAACTTTTGAAAGTCCGTTATCGAAGTGTTGAGTTATAATAGGCATTAAATTGTGCGATAAATCCAAATGTTTGAGTTTATATGGAATCCAAGGAGAATATGGAAATGACTTCTCTTTAATGAGAGAAATTGAATTGTGAGATAAATTCAAGTTATTCATTGATAACAAGGGCTCAAATATTCCATTAGTTCGGTTTTCCAATTGATTTATTTGATTATGAGATAAGTCAAGAGTTTGTAAAGAAACTAAGGCGTTGAACACTTCCGGTGATATATAACTGATCTCATTGAAGCTGATATTGAGCTTTAATAATTGCAATAAGCCTTCAAACGCAAAGTCACTTATATTTCGTATCTGATTGTGATCTAAACGCAAATCAAATAAAATCCGTAGATTTCCGAGTGCTTTGCGCTTCAATTGAGTGATATTATTGAAGCTTAGGTTAAGATATTGTATTGTAGTCAAGTGTTGGAGAGTATTGTGTGGAACTTCAGATAGTTTGTTATGACTTAACGATAATATTCGAAGTGATAAACAATTAGCAAATGAGGAATCTTCTAATGAAGTCAGGTTATTGTTATCTAAATAAATAGCAAGAATTGCATTAATCATAGGAAATATATTCGATCTAATCATTGAGATTTGATTTCGCTCTAAGTGTAAAGCATTCAAAGCCATTGAAATCGGAAACATTTTTCTTATGCTGTTATCATTTGCATAAATGGTTTTAACCGATACCAAACTCGAAACCCCGCCATTACTTATATCCGTTATATTATTATAGGAGATGTCGAGCTCTAACAGTGTCGGTAAAGTACCGAAAGATGAAAACCCAATTTTATTCAAATTGTTGTGATGTAAATGAAGAAATCGAATCGAAGCAAACTTTTCAAATACATTTCCTGTTATGTCACGAATCTTATTATAACTCAAATCCAAAGTATGTAATTCGAAGAGACGTTTTTGTGTAAAATCTTTTCGCGAAAGTTCTGTAATTTGATTGTGGCTTAAGTTCAAAAATCGAAGACCAGTCATGTTTGCGAATATGTCTACTTTTGATAAATTGCTGATTAAGTTATTATTTAAATGAAATAAAGTCACGTCACAAGAATCGAAAGCGTTTCGACGAATTTTTTCAATCTTATTATAAGACAAATCCAAATCCGTTATGTTTGCCAACTCTTGAAAAGCAGCTGATTCTATGACAGATATATTATTATGGCTTAAATTGACGGCCACCTGAAACATGCGCTGCATTGCTCCCTTAGATATATTGGTGATCTTATTTTCACTCAAATCCAATTTGTCCAACCATTGCATATCTTTAAACATTTCGTTTTCAATAACTTCTAAAGCATTGGCTGACAAATCAATTGATTTGAGTCGAGTCGTTGGTGAAAAGGAATTTCTGGCCACTTGACTGATGTCATTTCTGCGCGCAATGAAGTCTCGTAAAAATCGCACACCTCTTAACATATAGGTATCTATTTCTTTGAGCTTATTATAGGATAAATTCAAAACTCTTAGTTGAGAACTTCTTGCAAATATAGATCGCGGCAATTCTTTCAACCCATTATGAGATAGATTTAGATATACTATTGTTGTCAAGTCATTAAAATCTGATTTTCCTATTTCTTTAAATAAGTTGTGCGAAAGATCTAAATAACTCAGTTTTTTAGTCGATCGAAAAAGGTTTCGTTCAATTTTACTCAATTTATTATTATTGAGGCGAAGAGTTTCCAATAGAGTTAATCCATTGAATGAATTGGGTTCGATCTTCTTAATGGAATTGTTACTTAAATCGACTTCTTTTATATTAACTAATTTACTGAAAGCATTATTTTTAACTTCAGAAATTCGCTCATTTCCTGATATGACTAACTTTGTTAAGTTCGTTAACTTATTTACAACACTTTCTGGAATTTTATTCAAATTATTGCCAATTAATGAAAGCGAATGTAATTTTGTTGCTAAAGGTGTTAATACATTGTCGTCAATATTAGAAAGACTTGTATTCATAATTTGCAAGTTATAAATGGTTTCGTTTTTAAATAATGTTCCGAACAAACGAGATATGTTTGAATCACTTATAGTCAGAGAATCGATAGGAGTCTTCACATTCGACAAACCGAGTGATATCATCGCTAAGTTAGCGTCAGAACACTGAATGATAACTCCCTTGTGATTAGCGTTGAGACATTTACATGGATATATGAAGAATTGGTTGGGAGGACACTTATATTCATCATCGCATTTGATTGTTGTCACCGTTATTGCCAATAACAAAATACTTAAACTAAACATTTTATTATTTAATAACTCTCGAAGTTAACAAATGAATTAGATTGTTATCAATTTGATAAATAAAATCAGTGCTTATAAATATGGACTTATTTTGATATTTCAAGATTT
>JAUJYU010000410.1:0-13659 GCA_033995675.1 Nothrus silvestris
GCTTTTTTAGCAATATTTTTACTCTATTATATAGTATTTAGTATTGTTCCTAATTTGCATAATAGTCAACCCTATTGTCCCCTTATATTTACTATTTATGTTTACAGATTTTCTACTGATAGCGATTGAGAAGAAAACCTTTGATATGAATAGACTTTATATTCAGTTAATTAAAGATTTTTAAAGTTTCAGTCATTCACTCATTAAATTTGAAATTTATATTAAGTTTTGACTAAATTTAAGTGAATTTAATAAAAGATTTAATATTTAATTGTTTTGTCGAACGTAACAAATATTGAAACATTACTAATGTTTAAAAAAGTAATCAAAACTAAATGTATTCCCACTAAAGAAATATTAATAAATCTATTAATCATTTTATTAAATTTTTCAATTCATTTAAAGTTATCGATTAATTATCGTTTGTTCGCAAACAATGGTCTTTCAGTTAAAACCAGAAAATATACAGAAATGGTATTCATTTAGGCTTTTATTATCAATATTTAAATTAATGATAAATGAAAATGAATCCAATCTTCAAACAGAAGAATGACCGCAAATCTCGAGGACTGCCCACAAAATTTCCGATCGCAGGCGTGGATAATGTGATAGTTGTCGCCTCTGGTAAAGGAGGTGTTGGCAAGTCTTCGACAGCTGTCAACTTGGGATTCGCTCTGAAGCACATAAATCAAGTGATGTTATGAATAGTAAATTAATTGAATGAATTGTTATAAAACTATTGATTATTGTTATGATGTGAAGAGTCATGCAATTGGTATTCTTGACGCTGACATTTATGGGCCTTCAATACCACGAATGATGGCATTGAAAGGTCAACCGGAGATCACAAAACGTATTGTACGAACAAATTGTTTGATTTTTAATTATTTCCTTAATTTATTATTTGTGCAGAAAATTTGATGAAACCGTTGATTAATTACGGGATTAAATGCATGTCAATGGGGTTTTTGGTGGACGAACAGTCGCCTATTGTATGGAGAGGTTTAATGGTGATGCAGGCCATTGAGAAACTTCTTCGGCATGTGTTTTGGGGTCATTTAGACTATTTGGTGATAGATATGCCTCCGGGAACGGGTGACACACAGCTATCTATAGCCCAAAACATACCAATTAATGGAGCTTTAATAGTGACGACACCACAAGATATTGCATTATTAGATGCCAGAAGAGGTGCCATAATGTTTCAAAAGACAAATGTTCCCATTTTAGGTATTATTCAGAATATGAGTGTTTTTGTTTGCGACAAATGCGGTCACGAGACCCACATTTTCGGCAATAATGGCGCGCAAAGGATAGCTCAAGAACTAAATATTGACTTATTGGGTGACATACCTCTTGACATTAATATAAGAGAATGTTGTGATAGCGGACAACCTATTCTTTTAACTCATCCTCAGAGTAAATGTTCTCAAACTTATATAAAAATTGCTCAAAAAATTGTTGATAAACTTGCAGTTAAAGCACAACAAAAAAAGGAGTAAAGTGTATATTAATATGTTTTATACAAGTGTTGGTTTAATGATAATCAGTGCAAATCTAGTTGCATACGAGTTGAAAGGTTTCAAATAACGAGTTCACATCATAACAGTTCTCTATCGGGAAAATCACATTAAAAACATAAATTTCAGAATATACGCTATTATTTCGATCTGTAAAGCTTTATTAGAATTATTCTACAATTTAAATAAACTTTATATTATCCGTAATTATCAAAATCAATTTTAGATTATAAGTTGTGAGAGACAAATACTGTAAAGAACTTTTAAAAAGTGTATATTTTTAAGTAGATTTTGTGTATGAGTTGCCCTAACCCTTACTCTCAACCTTTGACTACTAAGAGTTGGTTTAAAATTGTAATTTAATTAAAATATATTTTTAACTAGAAATGGTCTTTTCTCCATCAAGAATAGCCCTAACTGTAGAATATGTAACCTATATATTAACCTATATATAAAGATCCTATATATTAAATAAGTAGATTAGTTTTTAAAAGACGAATTAAAAATGCTCGCATTTTATCAAAATAGTATTGATTAAATTAACTTAAGGTACAACCTAACTTGTATTTTTGTTAAATCTAACATAATATATACTGTACAGTATAATAATCATATGCACATTCAAAATATCATTAAAACAATGAACCTCTGAAGATAACATTGTTAGGCTACTCTTTCATTTACTGGCATTTATATTTACAACTTTTCCATTATAGTAAAATATTGAAAATTTATATCAAAAACAATATTATTTTATTAAAATCTTTATAATTTCGCCCATAAGAGCCCATAGTACCCAATTATCTAATATTATCTAATAATAGTTTTAATTAAGAGTATACTTAAATCTCTATTTAACTAAAATAAACTTTTATTAAAACGTTGAGAAATACATAATTAAAATTGAATTTATTGGACGAAAACGGCTTTGAAATTACAATAAAAGGAATGTTATTTAATTTAACGTAGAATTAGTGGATTAAAATAGTATAATAAATCCCCTGATCACCAAATCCCGAATTCCGGGTTATTTTTCATGTATAAATACATTATCTCTTTTTAAATCTAAAACTAGAATAAAGAAAAAAATTGCATTCGTTGCTGACATTTCTCCTAATAGAGAAAATGCACTCAATTATTAAATTAATTTATATTATCGATAGTTTTTGAACGAATTTAATAAATATATCGCACGCACACACATAAACACCATTAACTTTGTCAGAATCGAAATAGCGATTGACTTATAATTTAGTTTTCAACAGAAGTCAATGCAAAAATGAATCAATTATAATAAACTAGACTAGAATTAGGCACTAATATCTGCACGTGTACTCGTGATGCCAACGATTAAAATCAACATTATATATAATTAACTTTCCATTTTCGAGTCCCACTAATAAATACTTAAAGTCAGCCAAAGCTAATGATTTAATACGATTTTGTTCTCCTTGAAAAGCAGTCGCCAGTTCTGTAGTGTTGAGTGCATATAATGGCGTTAAGTCGAATGTTCGCAAAATTTTAACTACATTTGCGTTCTCTGTCATTATTATATATTCGCCGTCACGTGTGGTCAACAATATAGTCGAGTCTCTGTCTTTGGCGAATGAAATGTTACCGATTTGTACGCATTTCATTAGTTTTCCGCGTAAGTTATATGAGAAAAGCAGTCCATTTTGATTGAGTTGTCTTTCAGACTTAGAACTTCTCTTTTGTGCGGAACCGGGTTTCGAATCCGTTTCGTTGTTATTAGAATGAGGTATAGCTATACCCACTATAAAACCCAATTCTCTACACATCACTAAGTTATTTATGAGATAATCGTTTTCATCGTAAGCGGAACAGTAATCTGTGGTCACATCACCAGAAGCTAAACTCGATGTCTCACATTTATTATCGCCTTTAGATTCACTGGATTTATTTTTAACAACTTTAGATCCGTCTTTTCCTAACATCGATGCCTCTAAATTGGCTTCTGAAGAACAAATCAATTTAAGTTAAAAAACAAACAATCAACTATTAGCTGTTCATAATTACCATTTATGTCACCAATGGATCCGTTATCTGCTTGTTCGTCAGTTGCCTTGGAATCGTTACAACTAATACTTCTGAATGAAGTGAATGCACCTCTTTTTCTAATATCGATTTCAGTAATGCATTCTCCATGACTTGTTGTGTGTATAAGAATGGTATTACGACTGGCACTTACAATAAGCCCCAATTCTGCGCTAATTAACAATGAAATAATAGTGGACTCGTGTCCCCATAGAGTTAGTTTGGGTAAAGGGTTGGATAGAGTTGAGGCTCCATTTCCTTCAATTTGAGCGTATTTTGCATTCCAAGTCCATAAAAGCACAGAACAGTCTTGACTACCACTCGCAACATAAAAATCTGCGGCAACATTGCATTCACTACGAGCTAAGCAGCTAACCATTCCTCTGTGGCCGTATATTATTTGAGTCAGTTTTCCCGTTTCGGTGGAATAGACTCGGAATGTGTTGTCATAAAAGGGACACATTATTATATGTTTGGAATCAAGTGTTACGATGTAATGGCATTGCAAAGAACTGCACAAATTAGTTGTGTCTAATAATTGGCGTTTCATATTAGAATTGGGAGACACCAAAGCCATGTCCATCGTGAAGGGCGATGTCGACTCTTTGGTGTTCCACTTGTGAAGTGAATATTGTTGGTGTGAATTGATTGTTACGATAGAAGACGCAGTGTTAGGCGTTGTGTTATGTGAAGCACACGAAGCGATGTGAGTGACGGCTGCGTTGAATGGAAACTTGACAGACATGCACACCTCGTCCATCACTGGAGAGAACATGAGTGGCGACACGTGTAAAGCACTACTTCTCGGCGGATGTGGTTCTGAACTCAATTGGGATGGCGTTTGACCGAAATGTCGAATCTGTGATTCAATGGCTTCGCGTAGCGACGGATCGGTTACACTTGAGAGGTCTGTATTGCCCTCATATGTCAAATAGTAAAATACATTGACAGCTCTGATAGCCTCAGGTCCTCTTTGCTTATACCCAAAAATCAAGTCAATCCACTGATGCAACTGACACGACACCAAATCCGACTCCAAAGCCATTCGATGTAAGCGAACGAAATGTTCGGGTGAGTCAGCCCACGGCGGCAGCTCCACGTCGTCCAAAGGGTTGGAACCGTTCAATATCTCCGGCAAATAAAAGAACTCAGGAATGAGTTCTTTAACATTTTGTTGTCCGCCCATAAGTGATGCGACCCATGAATCGCGAATTGACGTGAAAAGCCTGGCTTCGTCTTCAAGTCTTCCATCTTGTAATGCCATATATGTTGAATAAAACGGTTGAAGTCTAATAAGCCATCCGAGAGTGAAGGCAGCCGTCGAATAATGTGTCCCGTAATGAAAAGCGGGCACTAAATTATTATCCCAAGTATTATATCGTTCTATAAATTCTGCTCTTCGATCACTATTAAGAGCTCCAATAGGTTTAGATAAATCTCGAAAGTTTGTCGGTTGAGCCAAATCGAGTTCATTACTCTCATAGTTGGTTAGAATCCAAGGAAAGACTGGATATTGATTCAAGTCTTGGTAAGTTCTGCCGGCGATTGTGTTCAAAAACATTAAATATTCAAAATTACTGATTTCCCTCTTTTGCCACTTCTGTGTCATATTCGAAGCCGCAAACAATTGTTTGGGAGACATAAGTGATGCCCTTCGAGATTGGGGTATTCCATACTTGACTCCAACTCCAACCGGAGGTAAATATTTGATTACTTTCTTAACAGTTTCGAAATCATTAAATGCAAACATAATTGAAGTTCTTTGAGCCAAAAAGATTTCGATAGCATTTTGTTGTAATAAAAACCTTCGCGTAAATATGGCTCGAATTTCATTCAGTGAAATCTTTCCATTATATGTCAAAAGATCGCAATAACGCAAAACCATTAGATCCAAATCTTTAAACCCTTTGAATCCTTTCGATCCAATTCCACTCAAGCCTTTCATAATATTATCCGTGTTATCACTTTTTGCCACTTTTTTCTCACTCTTTGCCGAAGCATTCAATTCCGTTTCATTACTATGAGCTTCAAAGAACAGTTCGTTAGCAGTAATTTGAAGAATACCTTCGATGGCATATATTCCCCAAACTAATGAACAATCAATAGTGAACAGAACAGATCCACTAAATTCAGCGTTTGTATCACTTTCTTGAGCTGATTCCTCGCTTTCCCACAAAAACAATTCATTTTCGTCGTCTTCATTACGAGAAGTGTTGAGCATCTGTTTTGGCAAAATCAATGGGTTTGCCATCGCTTCTGCGTCTTTAGAAGAGATATCACCTGTATTTGAATTATCATTAATTTTGGATGAACTGATGATATTTCCGTCAACTGTTACTGTCGAAGAAGCATTCTTTTGGACAGTTGTGTCGTCTGTTAATAGATCGACACCAAAAGGATCAGAAATGAATCTTCGTTTTCTGCGAGCGTCGTCTTCCCAGGCGTCCAATTTGTAGACCCTTTTGTCGCCGCGTTTGAGGTTTTCTTTAAATCGCGTGTAAACCATCCAATCCCTCCGCTTTGCCGACAATATTAGAGAATTGATGAGCGCCTCTTCATGTGTTCGACTCGATTGGGTTTCGACACACGATTGAGTGAACGTTTCATGTTTGGACACATCGTCTGCTCTCAAACGATTCAAAATGAATTCTGCTTCCATCGCAACTCGAACAATATGGTCTTTCATAGCGTGTGATAAAAGTCTTCCTTCATTTATGAGTTCAATGAAAGCGAGTCCAGCATTCTTTTGAAGTGTGTTTTGCCACTCTTGAGAACAGAGCAACATAACTAACTCAACAGGACTCGCATTTGATCGTCGGAAAGTGCGAACGGCTTCTTTGCTGACCAAATCTTGTCCGTGAGAACCGAGAAGTGTCTTTGACAGGAAAGTTGCGAAATCACACATTATTTCTCTGAGAAGAGGACAAACACTAGAAAGTGTTGCTTCCAATTTTGAAGTCAACTTCTCTCCTATATTAGGGTCGACGTGAGTTTTAGGCAATTCTATTGGTTTTATGATTTCTGAAGGATCTAAACTTCCGGCATCTCTTCCAACATCTATGTTTTGATCATTAGGCGATTGAATGCTATCACTAGAGGCTTGAGAACTACGTCGACTGGCTTTTTGCATTTGAGATGCATTTTTAGGCTCAATAATGTCGCGATATTTAGAAACCATGAGTACAGAAATGAAGTATAAAGTGGCCAAAGCTAGAAATTGCGACTGACGTGTATCTGCGTCTGCGTCTCTATAAATACAAGCTCGCAGTCGATTCACATCCATTTCTTGTAATAAACGCGTCGGATCTTTAATTGGAAGCGGTTGTAGTGGAATGAATGTGGAAACAGACTCAGAATCGGAACCTTCACTCTTATAATTGCTGACTAAGTCACTCGATTCTGAAGAAAAGTCAATACCAAATAGCTCAGCAGCGGCCGCAATACTCGTTCCCACATTGAAATTATCTTTCAGATCAATAGATTCTAAATCGTTTTCATTCAATATTCCGGTTTCAATATGTTTTTGAACAGTCAAACAGTTCTTGACGGCGACGGTACAAACCAGTCTCAAACACTGTCTTAATATCCCTCCAGCGGACATATTTTTTTCTGCTTCCAATTCACCGAAATTCACATGAGTTGCGGCAAAACATAATATATCAATCAGATTCACGAGTCTGTAAAGCAATGAATTCGCCTGAACTGCGGTCAACCCTTCTCCACCCGCAGCAACAGTAGTGGCGGCACCACTTCCTCCCGTCGCGGCTGCTAAAAGAGGCAGAAGACCTCCCGCGGCTATTATTATATTATCACTTAATTGCGAAACTAAATGAATAGCATTAACGATATAAATCTGATTTTCAGAATGCTGTAGGATTTGATCCAATTGCGTAGTCCTTTGAGAGCCAGACTCGGACTTGTATTCGGAGCTCTGACTTCTCCACATTTGAAGATCACATTCAACTGAAAAGAGTAAATCATTTAATAGTTTCAAATGCAATTGACTCCAACGGAACTCTGGAATGCGAAAAGCAGGCGTTGCTGAAGCTTTCGGAATAGGCTTTTGTCCCAATATTAGAGACGAATAAAATTCTTTTTGCGGATTACTTCGTCGATATCTTCGAGTGGGCGCTAAATCAGGAACTTCTGTGGACAAATTGGGGTCATTGTTGGGCAACTTTGATTCTGTATCATATGAACTAATAGTACTAATTACAGCCTCTTGTCTTTCTTCCACCTCCTCTTCACCTTCTTCTTCATTATTGTCTTTAGTATTATTATTATTATTATTACTATTACTATTATTATCATTACTTTCATCTACTTTGGTAAGTGTCTCGCCATCCACTTGTTTGGCACTCTTATCACTTTCATTTGTTTCTAATCTATTATTATCGGATGGATGTATTGCAATGGGAGGGACTGCACACGATTCGCGGTCATCTTCGGGACGGGGATCATCTTCAGGACGGCTATCTTCTTCATCATTGTCGACAAGTTTTGTTGATTTACTGTCTAACGTATCGCCGCTGGAGTGCGAAACATTTGGAAGCGTTGAGTCTTCATTGGTTTGACCATTAATTTGAGGCATTTTAATGGATTCATCTTTGACTGAATTGCTTCCAATACTCTCATCGGCGGACGATTTTCTTTCAACTTTAAGTTGATTGGGTTTAATAGTCTTATCTCTACCGAACTGAGCCATGAACTCGTCGAGACTGACTTTGGCGTGAATTATAGCCAAAGTGTCGATCCATACCCGCCAACCCCCGTATTCGTATTTGATTGCGTGATAAAGAAGTATACGAAAAATGGCCAAAATTTGATCTCTTGTCACTTCAATTTGATCCTCAATCAAGTTAATGAGCCAATGCTGCCAAACAGACATCTGCAACACTAGTCGTCTATTATCACGATTATTGACTAAAAGTTTCCACAAATCACTGATAAATAATCGTTTGATATTGATATCAGTTTCCTCTTCATTGGCTTTGATTACTTGCTTTTTGCCTTCTATGAGAAGAGTTGCGATTACTTTAAGAATCATTGGATTTTCGATTCTGAGGTTAGGATTGTTAGAATTGGCGGATCGTATTGTTTCAATAGCCGTTTCCGTTAAGATCTCATGTAAAGCATTGTATGTATCGATTTTCAAAGGCGTGAATTTAAGCAAATGCTCACATAAAAGCATATATAGATTATGGGGTCCCATAACGTCCTGCTTTCGTTTTTGCGTACTTCGACTCAGAAAATAACCCAACAGTTTGAGAGCTTGAATACGAATTTCTTCATTTGACGAATCGATTAATTTGAATACTGTTTTAACGCCATGTTTAGCATCGAAGGCAGGAATCATTGACGCCGGATGTTCGCACATTAGGGACTGAAGCATTTGCAACACATCCAATATGTTCTCGTCTTCGTTAACTGTTGTTAAATAATTGAGAATGGCTTGAAGTTCATCCAAATGGACTCCATTTCCTTTCAATATAAGCTGTTTTATGAAAAGCAAAATATAAGAACGAATGGAAAGCAATTCGCTTTTGTTGGGCCGTAAACTGGATTCTCTGGCTTTCACTTGAATGCCTTTTTCCTCTGAAAGCCAATAATAATATTTGAGCGAATGTAATAACTGTAATACTGTTGAGATACGTCTCACTTCACTAAATATTATTCCATTAGAAACACTATTACTGCCAGAATTATTGGTATTGTTAGCATTTGTACCATTAGTTCCACTTAAGAACTCAGTGGCTAAATAACAATATAGTCTTAACTGTAACTTTGAGTCGACATAAATCCAAAGCGAAGAATTAAATAAAATACTATCCATTAATTGCTTTAATAATAGTGAGTCAGCACCAGATGAGGCACTAATCAATGTTTTAGTTAAGTTTAACAAAGTTTCTAAAGTTTCTTCATTTATTAATAAACGGGGATTTTTTGCTAAAAGAGAGGATATTATTACAAAACCATGTGATTGAACCACTTCATTGCCAAACCATTGCGGAGAACTCTCTAACAAATCGCATATAAACCCAATTAGTGTCGAACAGGCCTCGGGATCGCACTTCTGAGTGAATCCATGAAGAAGAGGAAGTAGAGCTCTTATTCCACCAATCGATTGAAGAGTAGCACTGATGGACTGTGTTTTTATTGCAATAGTTCCACCCAATAGTGCCGCGTGTGGTGAAGAAGTGAAGTAAGAAGTGTTTCCCTTAGGCGCTGATTGCAAGCAAAGTGTGTCGCCTTCGACTGCAACCGGTGTGTAAAGAGAAATGAGAGCTGAACTCAACTTTTCTTCATATAACACCCGTTTCATAAGCATTGGTAAATCAATTTGACTTTCATTACTATAACGATATTGTCCGATATAAGACGGACCCAATCGGTGAATGGCACAGATTTGGCTGGGATTGAGTGCTTCGTGGAATAGATAGACTGCAGACAATTGACCACTAAATAGATGCGATTCGTTGAGATCAGCCGTACCACCAATGAAGCACTTGTCGAACGTGTCGTTAGTGGTCACCTGCCAGGCCATCTCTGTGTTGGCCGTCATCTGGCCGTTCACATACACCTTCACCTCCGCTCCTCTCCATTTAGTGACATAAGTGATGGCGCAGTGAAACCACTTGAATGGACTGAATTCATATGGAATGCAATGCTGAAAGCCTTTGCCCTTAATTTTCATTGAGGTTAAGACCAAACAATTGCCAGTAAAGTGTGCGGAATAGCCAACACCTGATTTACTGGTTCGAAAATAATACAAATAGGGCTGTGAATTGGTTGGGTTCGGCTCCAGACGAAACCATGTTATGAAAGTCCAGCCGTTCTGAGTCGGCCACTTCTGAATGGGAGGCAACGCAAGCGCTGAACCGGTAGGGCCGGGAAATGCGAAGAACGCGTTCGGTCGACTACGCTGTAAGAGATTGGCATTTCTGACGTAATGCAAAAGTCTTGGGTCGTCTTCACTTTGCTTGAGAATAGCTCTCAGTTCCCTAACTTCACAACTGTATGAGGTCTGAAGATTTATAATTTCGCGAATAAAATGTTTGATCAAATTATCAAAATGAAAGGTTTGCGTCAAAGAGTCTAATAGTAGTCCTTTTGCTGCCTCCAAATTGAGAAGTGATTTCTTGAATACAGCGATCAAAACACTTAATATTTCTGCGACTAATTTCAAAGGTAACATTTTTAGGTAATCCCGAAAAAATAACCGCAGAGTTTCTGGTTTTCTAATCCTTTGCAAATCATCCGTTATTAATAAATGCAAAATATAATCAATTATAGCATTCGCGTCTTGGCTGCCTTCGGGTGAAGACACGATTGACATTATTTTAGCACAAAGAAGTCCAAACTTCACTTCATCTGTTATGTCTGAATTATTTATCACTTGAGCCAAATCATGAGGTATTCCAACTGCTGTCACATTCTTCGTCGGCGACTCAGTTGAGCTCTTATTTACAATGAGAGCCGACTCTTCACTTTTATTTTCAATTATATCAATCGGTAATTCTGTTTCATCTGCTTTTTGGCTTTCATTTACCGAATTTTCGGGTAATTCTGTTTCTAATTCTGTTTCTAATTCTGTCTCTAATTTTGTTTCATTTGTTTCATCGCATTCTTTCGGCTTTGAATCAAATGAATCCTCTGAATGAGTGATATCTTCACTTTGAGGAACCGTTTCTGAAACAGTACTTTCAACTTCGGTATTGCTTTCTCTTTCATACAATTCTTGAGTTTCAACGTTTGCTTCATTGGACTCATTCTTGTCCTCATTAATGATCAGTTGAGACAATTGGTCATCAGTTTTGAGGTCCTCGTCGTTCGTGTCATTGATGAGGACTTGTTGTGCACTTCCGGGCAGTGCAGAAGGCATTTCATATTTATTGTCCTCCTTATCATTGAGTTCTTCAGTTGTGCCCAACTGTACGTCACTCTCGTTATCAATAATGGATTCATTTGAGTCTAAGAGTTGTTCAACAGATTCATGGCTAACATCAATATTAATATGAGTTGTATTAGAATCAATAGTATCCTTATTGTTATCTGAACTCAAATCTTCATTTGTATGAATATCTGGTGTGATGTGTTGATCGATGTCTTGATTGTTGACATCTTTGGCTCCGTCTCTATTATTAATGACATTATTATTGGTATTATTGAGATTAGTGTCGTTTTTGTCTTGATTTTGAGCATTAATATCATTATTAATACTGTTTTGTCCACCATTTGGTTGCACTTGAGTTGAGCTCATTTCAGATGAGAGACCAATCAGTTTGACAACTATTTATATTCGCATTTAATTTCATTTAATAATTAAATTCAAGTTTACTCACGATTTGGTTAAATATAGAAATAATGGGCGGATAAGAGAGTAAATGTGTTGCAAATACAATACAATAGCATTTCAATGATTATGTGTTTCTATTACATTATACGGTGTTTATTATCAATAGTAATGGCATCTCAAAAATCATTTAACATTACATAAGGTTTGGACGCAATGCTGTTATGAACTGAATGGAGTCAAAGTCTATATTACTCTCTATTTACCAGAACATCAGCTTTACGAACAATATTATGCTAAGTAGACATTCAGGAGAACTCCTATATTCAAAACACTTTCTATTCATTCAATCATTACATATCATTATTAATGACAAATTGATTATTAGTTTCACAAATATTCTGAATATTTCAAATATGAACAATGACTAACATGAATAAACGTTTTAATTAGTTTTAATAATTAACATCTTATATATGTTGTACTGTATTTCCACTTTTGATGATTTGTCGGCTGAACAACTTTGAAAAGAGGTTTATTCAAATAGAAAGCTTCAATTTAATAATCCCTTTAAATATCTATAACTTTATTATTAAAAGCGTATGCAAAGCACTGTATGTATGCTTTCAAATGTAGTAATGAAATGATAATATATAAACATTATTAGGAATTTTTAGTTTTGAAAATATGAATTATTGTTGATACAACTTTAACGACGTAAAACTTTTTGCAACGTTTACAACCGTGCTTTCTATCATATAAAATATGTATTGAACAAAGATTGCAGATTTGCACATTAACAATGATTTTGCACATTTGCTTCTATATATAATCTCAATAATAATGAATATCATTAACTATTTTATAGTTAATAGAATATCATTATAATAAACTTATAAACAATACACACATACAGTACGTAGTTGACAAACTTACTTCATTTCTCATTAATAGCTAATACTTCATAGAATTAAATGCGTAAAAATAATGTTAGATCCTTTAGATACAATACTTTTAAGCTATCAAATATTTATAGTATAAGTACAATTAGTCTTTGACAAATACAAATTTCGGTAAATAAATTTTCGGAACGTTTGAAGATGGTTTCTCTGTTCAAATGGAAACACACATCAAACCAAACTTGCTGGTTCTCTGGGCCCCTCAGCCCCAGCCCCATTCGATAACCTAATTTTTAATACATAATCAAAATTTTAGATTTTTCGAGACATTTAGTGTAGTTTTTATACCGGTAATAGAGTATAAGGTGAAATATAACTTCAACAAATCATTTGAGCAAGGTGCAAACATGGGCGAAATAGATTCACCTTTTGCTTTAAAATATATAAAAATAAGTATTCAATTTTGAGTAAGTCTCATTCTTGTAAATCTGACAATTTGGTGGTAACTTTAGTTTCTCAAATCTTAGTACCGGTACTATCACCAATCTTATTTATATTTTTGTAGTCTCGCTTGAAAATGTAAATGTTTGAAAGTCAATATTTAACTTTAATTAATATCATAACGCATTAAGTAGTCACACATAATTAAAATATAAACATGACCAAGCAAATCTAAAGAAAGCTCTATCAAATCAACATCATTTTTTAAATTACAGGAAGTAATTTACAGGAATTAAAGGACAAATAATGCCCTATTATGTACAGACAAAAACCATATTCCTTTCCTCTTATCTTATTAATCCTTTTGATAAGACTTTTTGATAAGATATAATTTTATGATAAAGTCTTTATCAAAATGTGAATCTGATATGACTTATGTATTTTCTAAAAT
>JAUJYU010000411.1:0-13639 GCA_033995675.1 Nothrus silvestris
AATGTTGACCACATATATTTTAATATATGCAGGAAAATATGGGTTATTCATATAATACGTAACCGGTAAAGAGTGGATGATTAATCAAAAAGCCACTAAATTACAAACGCTAACAGAACAATAATATATAAATATATTCGATGAGTATATAAAGGGGTAGGGATGTAAAAATGGGATTGTGAAAAAGCCAAAAATTAAGATAATCATTTGTAAATTTTAATATCTTAGCATCGAATTCTGTTATTTATTTATAAAGAAATTATGCTATTGTAACTTATATACATGTATAAAAATATGCGTTGCTAGTGGGCGATAATTAATTCTGGTGGTATACATGTGGTCACCCTAGTTAAATCATGAAATCAAATGCTATTATGTGTGATTCTTTCTTTATTTAAAAAATAGCAAAATTTAGGTAGAATATAATTGAGATCAGTGCCGTAACTAGCTATGGGACCAGGGGGCCATGGCCCCCCAGAAGTTTTTGACCATTTAAATGTAGATCTATGGGGTATAGGGTTTAATACACAGTTCTACATAATAAACATGTATTGGGCCCCCCAGACCTAAAATCCTGGGTATGGCGCTGATTGAGATGCGTTCTATTAGTGGGAAATTAGGATAATATGTTTTGTAAACATTCTTAAAGAATTTGAATAATTATTCTGAATCCTTCTCAATAAGAATTTTCAATCCTAAGAATTTAAATTATTTTCAATAATTGCATACTTAGAAGGATTCAATTTGCTTCGATTTTGAACTTATTTTATTTTAACTTAAATTATATAATCATTTAAGGCTTTAGAGCTTAAAATTTTAAATAGAAATACAGTTTAATTCATTAAATTCTTTACCCAAAGTATGCGAAGCACTAAAATGATAATTTATTTGATTTACTTTATATGCAAAACTTAAACGTATATGACTTAAAATCATGTTTCATGATTTCAATGCTTATACAATAGGAGTCTTATATTCATATTTAATGATTTAGCTATCATTTTAGATTACATTTAATATAACGCTTAGAATATTTAATGCGTTTACGCGTTTGTTTGAAATACAAAAATTTCATAAAAGTTTTGCTTTAATGTAAAGAAAAGATTAATGATTTAGTTTCGAAACCCAACAATAGATTAAAAACTAGAAAATCTAATTTAAATGTTTTGTCATATCATTTGTTAGGGAAAAAAATACATAAAAAGTTTTCCTAAACGTAATAATATTCCCAGTGATAAAAATATTTGAATACATTATTGTAAAAAAAGTTTTATAATAAATTTTTTATAGTTTTATCTACACATTTATTTCTATTTATAGATTTAAAAGACTAATTATTCTTATTTTTATTTTTAAAGTATTTTTAAAGTTAAATTTCATGTCAAACAAAAGTCAATTTAATATTTCAAAAATTAACATAAGTTTCAAATGTCATTTACCCGAAACGAAAATAAATAAATGCAATTTAGAAATGTCTTATATTCTTAACTTCAATATACTGTACAAATATTTTATATTATTTTCTAACTTCAGTATAGAATCTATACAACAGTTAATTGCTGTCAAATATTTGTTGAAATAATTTAAATAACTTTATATATACGATAATTATATTAAATTCCAAAATTATTTACACTACAAGCTCTATACAGTAATATCTCGTTATAGTGAGCCTCTTTAGAGTGAATCCTCTTTAGTGTTAATTAGGATTTTGGTCCCAATCGTAAAAAACTAATACAATTTGACCTCTTTATAGTGAAACCTCGTTATAGTGAACACTAGAGTTCGGTCCCAAGCGATTCACTCTATCGAGGTATCACTGTAATATGATGTCAATCAAGTTATATAGCCTTAAGCTTTAAAAAGCTCTTCAAAAGCTCTAAAGTGTAAACTAATATCTAATTAAATTCTAACAGATATTATGCAATTCTGCATCCTTTACGTCAGTCAGGATTTACTGAAACAAAGGGAATAATAATTCTCGCTATGATTTGGTTATTCAGTGCCATCATTTCATCTCCAAATATGATAATTACAAGAGTAGAGCCTTTCAAATATGGGAAAAACTGGTACTATGACTGTCGAGAGCTATGGAGCGGAATTGGAGCGGAAATAGTTAGTTTTGAAGCTAAAACTTATGTTAATTAACTTAATTTTTTTCAAATAACACTTAGTATTCAACAGCACTTTTTTTGTTCACTTTTGCGCTTCCATTGTTTGGATTAATCTTTATTTACGGCTCAATTGGATATAAAATACTAACTCGAAAACCAATCGGAGAAACACAACAGTTCGCGAATGCAAGAAGTGTTGCCTCTATTAAGGTATGAAAACATGTCTTATTTATAATGATGTGCAAAACAGGCTCAGGCTCCAGGCTCATACTTTTGAGCCAGGCTCAGGCTCATACTTTTGAGCCAGGCTCAGGCTCATACTTTTGAGCCAGGCTTAAGCTCATACTTTTGAGCCAGGCTCAGGCTCATGAGATAAAACTGTAATAATATATTACGGGCTCAGGCTCATGGTTTTCGAGCCTATGCACATCATTACTTATTTACATTTTTTATCATATATTGAAATTGCGAAAAATATTTTGCAAAAATTGAAAACATGAAGTCTTTTTATGAGACACATTAATTTTGCGAAAAAATATTTTTTCTATAACTTTAAGCTTTAGAAACTTTTAGCTTATAATCAAATTCAATTTTAAGCCCTAATTATGTTTAAGAATCTCAAACTTCCGACATTTGAATTATTTTTTAATTTGCAAATCAATACTAGTTTGAAGTCATGAAAAGCAGTTTTTATATGAAAAGACAAGATTAGGCTTTTAGGCAAAACTTGCGAATAAGTCGATTATCGTCTCTTTATAAACTTATATTGAAAAAAGTTTACTAATTTTTTTTATACAAAATCACTGAAAATATGAACATTACATAGAAATAGGTTTTCTATAATGATAGAGATTTGTGTCGTTACTGAAAATTGATTCCATAAAATGTTTAGGAATACATTTGACACGTTATTAGAATTGAAGAATATTAAGCATTGACAACATTAAGAACTATATTCTTAGGAAATTTCACTTATTTTCGATTATGAATAAGTAAAATATCGTATTTTCAGTACAAGAATAATAAAACTAAAGAAATATTAAATTATACTAAGGATGAGTGCTTTGAAACTTGAGAATTGAGAAAAGGGATTTCGTGCACTCCAACAATATATTTGAATTTTAAATGATATGGCTTTACATTTTTTTAAGAATATAAAAGTTTAAAGTTTTTACTCTTAACCAAAAGTGAAAATCTTAAATATATTTCGTTTGTAATTTAAATTTTAATAAGAAATGAAAAATCAATTTTTTACAATTAATTTTTAATATAAAATGAAAGAAGGCTTAAATGATTATTGAATTTTATTTAAGTTACAGTACAGATACAGTACAGAGGCGGCATAAATAGCATGTTCAACTTTGAATATATATGAATTTGATAAGACTTAATCTTTTTGATAAAGACTTTGTCAAAATTTGAATCTGAATTGAGTTATAGTTTTTTTCTTAATAAAGGATCTGATATTACTTATGATTTCATTTACGAGTCATTTCATATTCAAATTTTGATAAAGACTTTATCAAAAAGATTAAGTCTTATCAAAGAAATATATATTTAAAGTTCAACATGGTATTTATGCCGCCTCTGTACATTGTATTGTACATTGTATTGTGCATTGTGTTATGTGTGTGTTTGTAACTAATCGTTTAACTATTTAAAAGTAATTAAAATACATTTATTGCTATTATAGAGAATTTAATGAATGAATGCTTATAATAGAGAAATAAATATCCGTTTTTTGCTATTATAAGATGAGTTCTATTTATAAAACTCAATTTCCTTTATTTAGTTGATTGAGTATTCAATCATTGTTGTGAAATATATGGCTATAATTATTAAGTAAAAAACTTTTTGTATGTTTCGAATCTTTAAATTAGAAGTTTATCACTCTCTATAAAAATACATTTTGAAACAACGCAGATCAGAAACTAACATATCATTAAATTTTGAAGTGGTTATAAACAGAATCAGCTATTTTTCCCCAAAACAAAGAACCCATTTATATCATCAAATAGTAATACAAGTTATTAGAAATGTGTCAACTTTAGAGATAAGTTTGCAAATGCATTATTAAGGTTAACATTATTAGTCTAATAAATTATATTTACTAATAATAAATAATTTCATTTTGTTAATGCAAAATTGCATATTAAGTCACTTATATTAAAAGCAAACAATCCATGCATTAATACAACTCATTTTTCATCACTTTATCATTTTTTATTTTGATTAAAAAAAGCGCATAAAATAATAAACTCCAACTTATTTATTAAGCCTTATTCGGCAAGTGTTCAATTCTCACATCAACTTTAATTCACATCCAGTGATAAAGTACTAAATTTTTATAAGTTATTATTACTTTATTTTATAACTCAATGTCTGTTTTGTGTAAAGAACTCCTTATATCTAAGAATAAGTTTAGACTTTCTAAATATGAAATTTCAAATATGATTCATCCTATCTTTTTAAATAATAGTCAAAATCCTTCTTTATCTCCTCTTTTAACTAATTACGTATGGATAACAATAACTATTGAAAGTGTATTAATGGTATTCGTGCTTATACTCAACTCTGTGGTCGCTTTTGTGATTCTCAAGTGTCCACTTCTGCGAAGCTGTCCATCAAATATCTGTACATTAAGTCTGAATTTGTCGGATTTGTTCAATGGAATATCTGATGCGATCATATTATTGACATTGATTTTCGATGATATTTTCGGTGCAGTACTCACATGTCGCATAAGGTATTTCATGGCCATAACGTGGCTCTTGGCTTCTCTTCACAGTCTATTAGCCATTACAGTCGATCGCATTATTGCGATATGTCTTCCATTGAGATATTCAATAATCATCACGAATACGCGTCTAATTATTTTATTAGTTATTTTGTGGTCATTGGCATTCATTATCGGCTCCTTTACGCTGTTTATCACCACTAATGAAGAATGCGATTATTGCGATCCAGTTCTTTGTCTGCCTAAACAGTATCTCATATATTGTTGCGTACACTCCATTGTCATCACTTCTATTATTTTTATTTGTTATTTTAAAATGTATTTAATCGCAAGATTTCACTCAAGAAAAAATCCATTAATCGGAAATTGGCGTCCATTAAGGCATTTGCAGCACAAGAGATATATCAGAACATTAGTTATGGTCTTCGGAGTTATCATATTTTTCATTCTTCCTGTTGTTTTCGTAATATTTATACAGCTTTTCAATGAAATAACACTTGAATTACAAAATGCAAGAATTATAACGAGTTTTCTCTGTCAGTCGACTTCTATAATGAATCCAACCGTTTATATTTGGAGGAATCGGGAGTTCGTCTCTGCCTTTCGAAAGATATTTTTTAAAAATCAATCAAAACTTTAAAACATATATAAAATAGTGCAAAATAACTTATATTATTAAAGTTTAACTCACTTTTATCAAATCAGATGTAAGATATAACTGCATTTCAGTTGCATCTTAACTATTAAATTAATCTTTTACTAGTCGTTAAACTTTAAAGTCTTATTTTGTTAAAATCTTAATTAATGATATCATAAATAGAAATCAATCTAATATATTAATAGTGATGAGAATAGGCTCCAAAACTCGGAGCCTGAGCCTGAGCCTATGACAATCAATAATGTTAGTCGAGTCTTAGCTAATAAAATACTATTTAAAATTCAATTCGGATCCGGTTTGAAGATCGACAAAACAACAAATTTACAAGAAATTGTATTTAATAAAATCCAATAAAAAACACAAAGTTATTATATTTAAATTCTAACTTATTTTCAATACATTTGATTTGATTTCAATTGATTTCAATAGAAGGAATGGTGAATTTTTTTGAGACAACAATTACTTTCTATTGAATTGAAACAATCAAAAATTAAAAGACAAGTATTAAGATAAGTTTTGTTGTCTCATAATATTATAAATATGTTAACAATGGAATATAAAAAGATTTCAATATTTTATTCTATAAAACTATGAGATAGTCCCACCATTTAAATACATTGAATCAACTGTTAATTATCATTGAAAGCCAGATAAATCTGTTTTAAAAATGTTCAAATTGCAACAATCTAAAATTGATGTAATATAAAATTGTGATAATGGCTTTAACATAAGATCCTTCTAATACTTAAACTTTTCCTCCCCTTTTTTTATTTTTTTGAATTTGAACTCAACTCTGAGTCGACATCTATGACAGCAGTTTCAGAATAATATGAATAGCTAGGGTCATAATGCAAGTTCTATATTATAAAATCATAGGCATAATATATAGATTTTGAAAATTAATTATTTAACAAATTTTAGAGCGTTAGCAAAAAATTTAATATATTTTATATATATTACGACATTACCTATATTTTAAAATATATATCAATTTAAAACTAGTGAGACAGGCCAAAAATTTCCCGGTTTAGATAATTAGATTCAAATGACAACCAAAATCACATGGTTAATAATTTGATTGTAAGCAACTTTAAAAAATATATGCATTTATCATTTTATCGATTAAAAGCAACTAAATTTTAAGTCTTGTAAGCTTTTAGATGTTTAACATTCATTTTTAGATTTAATACTTTAATATACATTACGAACGTAGAGTACTTTTCATAAATGAAGTACAGTGTATACTAAACTATACTTTACTTTCACACAACAAATACATTACTGCTGTAAAAGACAGATCTAACTTAAATCCGATAGAAAGCTTGAGAGAGACGTTAACTCCCGCGTGTCCATTAAGAGAGAGTAAAACAAACTGAATCCTTCGCTCAGAATCCATTTTCGATGTTTACCGCACAAAACACGGTTTACAATACGCTCAATATTACTATCTTTGCTATCTTTTGCTATCTTTTAAAAAAGATAAATTCATGGATTATTTGCAGATAAAAATCTCTTATTGTTGCTCAAAATTCTTTGGCAAATAAACTACTTTTTTATATATCAGATTATATAATATTCAATGCATTCCTTATTAAACAAAGACGATTCTCATCCAATCCCATTGCGAAAGACTGGTTCAATATTACTATATTTTCACATATTTTAATGCAATAACTATATTGACTGTATTGACCACCTGTTAGGAAGAATGTATCTTAAGAGATAAAATGGAAATCAACTGCTGTCTCATCCTTTTTCTCCTCTATTACAGTATTTTTTCATGTCTTCTCTCCATTTCTGGAGACTTAACTGAATTAATAAAATGCAAGACATTATATATTAATAGTCAACATATGCTATTCTGCAGACTAAATAAAAGTAAAAAAGTATTAAGAATAATGCATTAATTTGTAAACCATCTAAATTCCTTTAGACAGCTATATTTATTTTTATTTTAAGATACTTTTAACCCTATTTATAAGTAAAATAAATTTTGTTTTCGCAGATCTTATATATTAAATATTTTAGTTATAACTTATTCAACACAAGTATTGTAATAATAATTTAGATTTAAATCAAACACATTATATTTAAGTTGTTTTCTGTATCGAAATATCACTAAATTTATGTTTAAATATTAATACTTAATGACTAATGAATAAGTTTAAGTAAATATTAGAAAGTTTAGTCTAAAGCAGGCCTACGCAACCCTTACAGAGGCGAACAGCCTATAAAAACATAATTTGAATATTTATTAAAAATGATATAAAGTGCCATCTATTTACTCACACTATCTTTAAAGGTTTTAAGACACCTAACCACTCTCTGTTAGCTAGCTAGCTGAAACCTGCTAGCTTTCGACTAACCTCCTTTATCCACATTATGACACGCTTTTATCAACCGCTATTATAGTTAATTTAATATCACTCTAATTAAACAGCTATTATCAGTTAGTTATTAGTTATTATCACCACTTCTTCATCACTACTGAAATATAATATAATGGGTCAAAATTTTATGCATTCGACAAAAGTCCTATTAAAATCTTTCAGTGATTTCAAACATGTGGTTAATAGTAATTCAATAGAGTATTTCAAAACTTTTTAGTGAAAGCGAATCTCGTTATTCAATCATTGATTTAACTGTATTTACAATATGTAAAGTAAAAAATAATGCTTATAATTACTCATATTTTCAAAACAATAGTTTTCAAGCAATGGTTTAAAGTTTTTAAAGAAATATTTTGAGCATTTAAGTGAAAAGTAGATTAATAATTGTTGTTAAAATGTTTACTTATTTTGTACTATATTTCGTGGGCTAACAAAAAAGCTTACAGACCAGTCGTGGGGCGTGGACTGCGGGTTGTGTGGGCTTAGTATAAAGTATAACAAGAAAGTTTGGCTGTAATTAAATGAAATTAATTATTGACAACTCTCTTCTCTATTAAAAGGTAGCTGTTTTTCCTTAAAAGAATAAGAAATATATAACTGATTTATTTTTTAAAAATATATTTGAATATTAAAAATGTGGTAAATTTACTAAAGTCTTTAAATGGGTCTATGCTGTTTACTGAGAATGTTAGCCACAAATGTGAAAAATAAGAATAAAACTTAACTATTCATTTTACAATGATGAGATAATGTGTTAAATGTATTTTTTGAAATTATAAAGCCAGAAATTTTTAAAAATCTAATAATTTTTTACTTTGAGACTGTATTTTGTGAATTTATGTTTAAAAACACTATATCTTGATTTATAAGAAATAAGCAAAAGTTATTTTTTATAGTATTTTCAGTTGTATAACATAACAATAGTATAACATCATAAGAATTATTTTTAAATCAATGGTTTAATTTTCACGAAAAAGATTGTCAGTAAACAGACCCCTATTGTTATTATTTGTCAAATTATTTGTCAAATGGATCAATAAATTGATAATTTTTGAAACAGAATAACAGACCATTAGTGCCATTTTGAAAGTTTATATCAATAGATATATAAGATTATAAAAACAAGAAATTTAATGTAAATTAAGATCTTATAAGTTGGTTATAGTTTTATATGAAGATTGATGAGTCCTCCATTGCTATCATATGATAGCTATCTAACTAATTACATGAATGTAGAGCAAGTCCAACATCGAAAATTGTTTTTCTACCTTTTAATGTACTGATTGTTACTTTCAATTGTTTTGCGAGTTTATATGACACGGATTTAGTTTATATAAATTGGAATTGATTGGCACTACTTTTATTACTATACGAAGGATACATATGTTCTCAACAAATTCTTTACGATAAATCAATATAAAGTATTGTATTCGGATATTTTATATACATTTTCTATTACGATATATTGAAAATAATATAAAGAATGTTTAGGTTATGAATAAATAGATTAATATTAAAAACTTTGATCCATTAATGAGTGAATTGGGATTGAAATGAATAAAAGGCAGAAAAGTGAAAACATGAAATGTTAAGCAGGCATTGAATATGTAATAGTAATGTAATGCGAATGAGAGGAATGGCTAGAAAAATAACACATGAAAAGTGTTAGAAATTGACAGAGAACTGCTTTTTTGGTTTGCGCTTAAGTTAGAAATGATGGAAGGATTGGTAAAGAAAGAGTATTAGTCGGAGTCACTCACCAATTTGAGCTGCAACTAGCGATGCATTTAAATCTCTGCGATTAGGGTTCACTTTAAACGTAACCTGAGCCTTATCCTTCCTGCAATGATAGACAACATGTCATTCACTTACATAATGTGAGCTACAAATGCGGTAGTAAACCAAGTCGTAGAGGATTATCTCCCGTTCAATCATTAATCTCATAGCGTGTACCTGACATTCGAGAATGTGCCCTTAGGGACTTTCACCAACTGCTCCAGCATTTCAACAAACTTATGCGCTTCTTCTTCTCCAAACCTATCGAATCAATTATTGAACATATCAAGCAATTAAAGGCAAACTAACTAATTATTGTCTAATCAAATGCCTTTCTGTTGCCTCAACAAGTATTGTCAACTTTTATACAGAAAAGATATTTTAAGTGGAATTGCATTAACAAAATGCTCATAATTGTTTTTAAAGTTATATCTTTTATTCAACTTATGATTTCAATCAGAATCTCATCAAATTCATGCATAAAAAGTTACATTTAATAATCAAGTTATCAATATTTAAAAGTGTTGTATTCATTGAATAGTAAACAAATTTTTGAATAATAAATAAATTTTTGAATAATAAACAAATTGTACAAAAATAACAATTAAAGCTTTTAAGCATTCGGGAGCAGTACTTATAATTAAAAATACTTTGAAATTAAATCTTTAAATTAATTAAGAAATATGATTAGGCGCGTGCAATGTTGTTTGGACAATGGGGGCAATTATTTTCAACATTTGTTATAAAATTAATTCCTATTTGTAATTTTGGTAATGATTGATATCAATAGATAGATAAAACTTCTTTCATTGAACTCATTAGAGAAGATTTAACTTTTAAGTTGACTTTATATAAAATAAAACAAGTTATTTCAATCTTTATAATGTAAGCTTAGGCTTCCACTTAAAATATCTTTTCTGTACTCATTTTATAGCTCTATTATCTTATTATAAGTTTGGATTCAAACAAATCTGATTTTAACAAATTTTCAATAAGAAAATAGCATAGATTTTATAAAATAACATCATTTAAATTTTATCAAACAATAATTATTATTTAAAACACGTTTAAAACAATTATTTAATTCTGTTTATAAGTAAACATTTTTAAAAACATTTTCCTATATATTCTTATATTTGTTAAAATCTTAAAGCATTTTAATTAAGAAATTCTTCCAATATTAAGACCAGAATTTAATATAAATGAATGACAATTAAAAGAATTTGAATTTGAAAATTTTTTATCGATTTATTATTTTAGGAAAAAAACAATAAAATCGATATTTCTTTCTACGCGACTAATACTTAAAAAGGCTTTTTAATGGAGGGATTTTAAAAAGCATTGTTTTATAATAGAAGTGAATGAAAACATACGGCTTGTCCACAACGACATAGGTATAGGAAGCATCAATTGCTTCAAGACTGGTGTGTTCTCCATATTCAGCAGGTCTGACAACTATGGAATCTTTTGATTTGGCGTCGACTTTAACAGGTCCTTCAGATACAGGTTTATAAGCTTTATAGTTATCTTTTTTATTTTGAGAAGAACTCCATTCCAAAGAGGGGTCGCCATAACGTACTTGTTCTATAAGAAATAATAGAAATACAAGAGATTGAAGTACAGAACTTTACAAAAATGGCTCAAAAGTACAAAAGAGTAGGAGATATGATTGCGCCAAAACATGCAATTTTCTGGATAAATATATCGAGTTATGAGATGAGATGCCGTTCAAATAAAATCGCTCTCAAGGGCTTTAAAGTTATATAATGTGAATCGATTTTAACCCCAAGCAAAGTCATACACATTCTATCAAACTAACATATTCTACACATATTCTACACATATTCTACATATTCTACGTGTCAATTACGAACAATACTATTCAAATTTGGTTCAATTGCTGAGAGAGAGAGACTTTGGAGACTAAATCATATTAAGACAAATGTGAGAATTCACTTATTAATATATACATTACAAACGCATTAGTCATTCAAATGCTGAAATGCTCACACTTTTAATGACTGTCATTATTATTTTTCATAGTTTTTAGCTCTCTTTTAAGAAAAATAATAGATTTTCAAAATTAATAGATTTCCAAAATTAATAATTAAAATAAAACATCAAAATATGAGTGAAATTGAAGTTAAGTTCAAATAATATTGAATAGAGAATAAAGATATAATATTTTATTAAAAAAGAATAAAGATATCAAAAGCTGAGTTCAACATAAGCTGAATAAATGCCAATTTTTGAGCTCAAATAAAATATGAGAATTTATACTACAGTCGAAAGCGAGAATCAATTGGTAAAGCAGTAAATTTGAGCCCATATCAAACCATTCAAAATATAAGATTATCATAGAGTGAGGCGAGAGTAGGATAAGGAGAGAGAGAGAGAGAGGGAGGGAGAGAGAGAGAGAGAGAGAACTCTTAAAAGGAAACACGATAGCAATTCAATTTAAACTTGAAAAGGTGACACATAGTATCATACAATCATACTCTCAATACTATTAATTTTTGAGACTCTCAAAGAAATGAAACAATTGCTCCACAGAAAAGCTCAGTTACAGAAAATGAAACACAAATCGTTTTCAATCATAAAATTTATTTTAAATACAATTTTTAATTTAAACTCTTATTATTATATGCGACTAAATGCCAATTGATTGTGATTTTCAAGTTATTTAAGTGGAATCGACTGTATTTTATGAAAAGAGCATAAAATTTAAATGTGAATGCGATTCAGTGAAGTCACTTCTGTTGTGAAACAAGAATATAACGTATGCTAACAGAGAAGACAAACCAAATGTCATAAGGAATACACTTATTTGTAAAATGTCTTGCATTGAGAACTGCATTCCAATAACATTCCCTTCACATCATTTATAGGGATTGAAAGGCAGGCACGCATTGAGATTGCATTTATTTGATATAACTTAAATTCAATGATTGGAAGCTTCATATCATTATGAGATGAGATGAGTTGAGTCGAGTCGAGTCGAGTCGAGTCGAGTGCCACTAACAACACATTATTGAACGCATAAATAACTTTCATTTTACAAAATTTCTAAATCACGAACTCATTTGGAAGACAGGAAGACATCACTTCATTTAAAACTAAAATAAACTCTTTAATTACCCTTTTGTCCAACATTTTTTTCGGTCACCAATTGGTCGACTAAGTCTTCGAGTTCTGTTTCGTCGTCTAATATTTAAATAAATGAAATATTAAATTAATTTTGGTATAACTTATATCCAAATGAATACTATATATAATAATAATAATAATGAATACATCCTTTTAATATGGGATTCGTTTTGTATAGAAGATTATAATTTGCATTTTTAAAATTTAAAAATTTTGCATAAATTTAAGATTTGGAGACATTCTAAACATTAAAAATTGATTCTATGTTTTAATGGAAACTTTCGCTTTCAAACTTTGTGATAGAAATCAAAGTTAGAGTATTTGATTAGGTTTGAAATTAATAGAGAATGATAAGGCTCTTAATATGAATGAAATGACGGAAAATAGAGGGACATCTTATTAGAGGAAGTTATCATATTGACTCTCAATGGGAATCATCAGCTTTAATATTCTGTAATAATATTCTGTAATTTAAATGCTTTGAATGAAATGAACAAAAATGCGATAAAATAAATGCAATGAATCTGAATGAATGAATCGCATAAAATAAATTTAATTTGGAGAAAATCAAAAAGCAAAAGAATAAAATTAGCATTTTAATTATGAAACACTTATTATAGAGTTCTTAAATTTAGTTTTTCATTTTGAATGTCATAGCTTTTTAAGAATTTTCATAAGAATTCTAAATAATCGCGATCAGTGGCGCAGCCAGGAATTTGCTTTGGGGGGGGGGGGCTTCAAAAAAAAATTATTATCTACATTTGACAAGTTAGTTTATATTGTACTAAAAGTAGCGCAATACAATATTTAATTACAA